>PVIW01002234.1:195689-231757 GCA_004026585.1 Noctilio leporinus
ATTCCTCCTACCTTGTTCTTCTTTCTCAAGATTGTGGTGGCTATTCGTGGGCGTTTTTGGCTCCATATAAATTTTTGAAGTATTTTTTCTATTTCTGTGAAGTCTGTCATTGGTATTTTAATTGGGATTGCATTGAATATGTAGATTGCTTTGGGTAGTATGGACATTTTAATGATGTTAATTCTTCCCATCCATGAACGGTTATTGCTCTTTTGTGATGAGTGTTAACATTTGGTAGATTGAGTTCTTTTTCTTTGATCTTTTATTTTTAAATTGACCTAGCTCTTAATGAACTTTACTTCTTTCAAATTGAATAACATAACCAAGCTCCAAACACATCCACACACCCACACAGACATGCACAAATATACACACATAGATTTTTATTGGATTGCATTAAATATATTGACTAATTTAGATAGAATTGGCACTTTCACATTAGGTCATTCCAACTTAGAGTATGTAGAGGATCTTATTTATTCAAATACACTTCTAAGTCCATCATAAAAGAATATAGATTATATAGATTATATATAATATATTAGGTATATATATATATATATAGATTATATATGCATATAATTATAAACTTTAGAAAGCTTTTTATGCAACAGTATTAATGCTTTAAAAACTGCTCTGTGACTGTTGTATTTTACTTAGAAATGGTTTTAAAAATACCAGCCTACATTTTCTTTTAGTGATTTTTGCAATTGACCTTCTAATGCTTAAAGTCTTGGTTCACCTCGAATGAATTTTGTTGTAGGAGGGAGGGTCAGAATGAGGTGGGAAGAGGACCCCCTGGGGCAGGAGGGCTGGGCAGTTTTTGCTCCTTGCATAAGGTTGGGGTGTTCCTTAGGGACGACCTGGCCCTCTTGCCCTTCCTGACCATGTGCATCAAGGAGAGTCTGCGTTTGCACCCTCCAGTCACCGTCATCTCCTGCTGCTGTACCCAGGACACTGTGCTCCCTGATGGCCGAGTCATCCCCAAAGGTGCTGGCAATGACAGGGGAAGGAGGGCAGTAGTCCCATCAGCTAGGACCTCGTCCTGACTGCTCCATCCTCCCTAATAGGAAACATCTGTGTGATCAGCATCTTTGGGATTCATCACAACCCATCAGTCTGGCCCGACCCTGAGGTGCTGCCCCTCCCCCCCTTTCCATCCTGGGATCCAGGGATGGGGCGGGATCCTGACCTGGAAATCGGACACCCCCTCCATTGCATCCACCTGCCATTTCTGGGGGTGTCTGTGTGTTCTGAGAAACACCATCCAGCAGGCCTGCCTCTCTTCACCCGCAGGTGTACAACCCCTTCCGCTTTGACCCAGAAACACCCCAGAAGAGGTCACCTCTGGCATTTATTCCCTTCTCACATTGTGGTTTTGGTTTGCATTCCTGATGACAAATGATGTTGAGCATCTTCTGTATTTTTGTTAGTTGGTGAAATAGAATTTTTGAACAGATGATTAAATGTACATGTAAATTAAAATTTTTACTTGTGAAAGAATTAAATGAGGTCTGTCCTGAAAGTATCAAGCCAATGTTAATACTTAATAATTAAAAGTTTGGGACAGACATCTATATGTATATGTAATAAATATATGACCCTTTTCTGGCATATGGATATCCAATTGTGCCAGTCCTATGCATTGGAAAGACTATTCTTTTTGCATTGACTTGCCTTGCATGTTTTTAAAAAATCAATTGACCGAAAGGCACGATTGATTGTGTCAAATGTTGCCCTGAGGTCGATAAAGAAGAGGAAAAGCATGTGATGGGAATGGAGTCTTGCCCATGTAAAAAAAATAAACAGCCCTTGCTGGTGGCACTGTGGATAAGGAGCCAGCCTGTGAACCCAAAGGTCGCTGGTTCAATTCCCAGCCAGGGCACATAACCAGGTTGCAAGTTGGGTCTCCAGCCAGGTCTGTAGCTGGAGGCAGGTGAGAGGCAACCACACATTGATGTCTCTCTCCCTCTCTGCATCTCTCCCTTCCCCCTCTCTAAAAATAATAAATAAAATCTTTTAAAAAGTCAATGGAACAAATTTGATTGGGTCTATTTCAGGGCTTTTATGTTCCATTGATTTATATGTCTAATCTTTGTCCAATATCACATATCATGATTGCTTTTAGAAGATAATTTAAAACTTTGTCTCAGTATGTCTTAAAAGGGTCATGTGAATCCTTCAATCACACTTATTTTCTTTTCCAATTTTTTTGGTTATTCTAATTCCTTTGTATTTTCATGTAAATTTTGTAGTTAGTTTATCTACTTCTAGGATTGTGATTGTAATTTATTTGAACCTATATATCAATTTTAGGAGACTTACCATTTAAAAAAAAAAAAAAAGATTTTATTTATTATTTCCAGAGAGGGGTAGGGAGAGAGGCAGGAGGGAAAGAGAAATCAATGTATGGTTGCCTTTCACCTGCCTCTAGCTACGGGCCTGGCTGGAGACCCAGCTTGCAACTTGGTTATGTGCCCTGACTAGGAATCGAACCAGAGACCTTTGGGTTCACAGGCTGGCTCCTTATCCACTGTGCCACCAGCCAGGGACTGGCTTAACAGTAATGAGTCTTCCAATGCAGGAATCAATTTGGATCTTCTTGGATTTCTCTTATCTGTGTCTTGAAGTTTTCATCATAGAGATACTGAGCATATTTTATTAGATTTATAACTATCTGTGAACATCTCTCCTGTGTCCTTGCCCCTTAGCAAGGAGGAGGATCCAGGAGGGAAACAAACACTGGGCTTGGGGTCAGATGGCTCAGAGTCAAAGCCCAGCTTTGCTATTCTACAGTTTAGTGACCTTGCCCTTTCTAAGCCTCCCATTCTATTTTGGTAAAAAGGAAAAATAATCAAAGGCCTGTGGTGATTGGAAGAGCAAGCCTGTGAGTGTGTCTTAATTTGGATTACCCAGAAGCAAACTCTAATGCACAGACTCAAGTGCCAATACTTTATTTAGAGGTGACTCTGAGGCAAGAATTCAACTGTAAGTTGCTTGTTTAGGGAGGTGATCTTAGGAGATGCCAGTAGGGTGGTGGGGAGGGAACACGGGGAAGGGAAAGCGGAAGGGGAAGGGGAGACAGGGGTGGGGCTGGGGAGGAATGTGCTTTGGGAAGGAAGTTCCCACTGTGGACACCTGGGGCTCAGCCCCTCTGGGGATCTCTGGGAGAGTGCTAGAACAAGCACCCATGGTCGTTAGTAAGGGTTGCTTACAGGGAAATTATTTCTCCAGAATGTCCTACCCACTGCAAGGCTGCAGTCTGGGGCCAGGGGTGAGGACCTCTGACAGCAGCCGCTGCGGTGAGCAGGAGCACAGCCTGGTGCAGATAGTTACAGTGGTCCACTGACTTCAAGATACACTCCCACCCCTGCACACACACACATGCACCCACATGTGCACACAGTTGCATAGAGTCACATATACACACAGCCACACTCATATGTGTGCGCACAATCACACAGACTCACACACACTCAAATGTGTGCACTAACACATATATTCACACATGTGTGTACAAGTATGTGACATAAGTAAACTCACACATGCACGTACACAGTTGCACAAATGCACACACAGTCACACATACACTTATACTCACACACTTTACACACTAAACTAACAGAAACCAGACCCTTATAGTTTGTTGTCTCTGAACCTTCCAGCAGTGGGAGCCTCAGACACACAGGTCAGAAGAGGAAGAAAGCCCCACAGCTGCAAGTGACAGGCCCAGGCCCAGGCCCAGGCCCAGATGTGTCTTTGAGTCACACACGCAGATGCAGCGAGTCCTGAGACCCCTCGGGCCCCCTCTTCCCTCATTCATCCACCATCAAGACCCTTAGTGGGAACTCAAAACCCGTATGTATTGGGAGAGGAGGCATTTGTCACCCCAAGTATCGATTGCTCTTTGAAGGGGTTTGCTGCATAAGGGAGAAAGGAAATGTGCCTTAGCTGGTGGGAAAGTGGGGTCAAAGGAAGAGTGTTTAAGATTGAGGAAATAACAGCATAAGTTTGTTCCAGTGGGCATGACCCAACGGAGTTCAGGATACGCAGTCAGCGTACAAAATTAATTCTATTCCTATATTCCAGGGGTCAGCCAGCTATGGCCTATGAACCAAATCTGGCCTGTTTTAAGATAAGAATTGTTTTCTATTTTTAAAAGATTATATTGGGTTGGTCAAAAAGTCCATTATGTGTTTTCTGTAAGATGGCTGTAGTAGCACTTAGTTGCCTTTTACTTCATTTGAAACAATTTTGTTAGATTGTATTACTTAAAAAAAATGTTTTCCCAAAGATTATATTATATTTTCAAAGAGAGGGGAAGGGAGAGAGGCAGAGAGGGAGAGAAACATCAATGTATGGCTGCCTTTCACCTGCCTCCAGCTACAGACCTGACTGGAGACCTGGCTTGCAACCTGGTTATGTGCCCTGGCTGGGAATCGAACCAGCAACCTTTGGGTTTGCAGGCTGGCACCTTATCAACTGTGCCACCAGCCAGGGCTAGGTTGTATTGTGATAGCTGTCATATCAGTGTGCATTTAAAAAACATCAAAATTGGTAAATTTGTGTGCAGCCACTTTAATATTGAAGGTGGAAGAAAAATGCAACATTTTCAGCATATTATGCTTTATTATTTCAAGAAAGGTAAAAATGCAACTGAAACACAAGAAAGTAATTTGTGCAGTGTATGGAGAAGGTGCTGTGACTGGTCAAACATGTCAAAAGTGGTTTGTGAAGGTTTTTGGTGTTATTGACATTTTGGCCAAGTGATTTTTGCCGTGGGGCTGTCTAATGCTTTGGAAGATGTTTAGCAGCAGCCCTGGCCTTTACCCACTAGAAGCCAATAGCGGGAGATAGCTGACATACTCAAAGTATCCAAATCAATGAAGTTATCTGTGAAAACTAAAAATGTGTCTTTTATTTTAGAGAAAAAATTGAACAGACACTTTGGCCAACCTAATAAAAGGAGAAGGAGGAAGAGAAACCTGATGGGCCATGCAAGGCCTCAGATACTTGCCACATGAGCCTTCATTGAGAAAAGTTCCAACCAGGAGGACCAACCATGGGAATTGAGGCAGGTCTCTTGATCTCTGCGTCTCAGTTTTCTCACGTGAAAACTGGGGGTGATAACAAAGTGGCTGTGAAAATTGAATGAATGGAAATGAGCAGACTGCTTTACCAACAACACTTCCTGACATGGTTCTGAGCCTGTGTTTACCATAATTTATCTTATTTTATGACCAAACAAAGACATGGCTTGGAACTGACTTGAACCCTGGAAAGCGGAGTCCTTGTTTTCCTAACCACAATGTCCTTTGGCTTCTCACAGGACTTACATGGTCAGTCCTACTACATGTCAGGCATGGGTTAAGTGTTTTTCCTTTTAAAAATATTATTTAGGACCTGGCTGGTGTGGCTCAGTGGATGGAGCACCAGCCTGCAAACCCAATTGTTGCCAGTTCAATTCCCAGTCAGGGCACATAACCAAGTTGCAAGCCAGGTTTCCAGCCTGGTCCCCAGCTGGAGGCAGGTGAAAGGCAACCATGCATTGATGTTTCTTTCCCTTTCTTCCGCCCCCCAGCCCCTCCCTCTAAAAATAATGAATAAAGTCTTTAAAAAAGATAAAAAATAAAAAATATATAATTTATAATTGCATATATTACTAATTAAAATTCAAAACGCTATGCAGGCTTTTTGTAAGAAAGGGAAACAATTGGTACGTGCACAGTTAAAAGAAAAAAAGTTCCTTTCTCTTCCCCTCTGATTCCAGGAACTATATGTACTTTTCCAGATTTTTCTGAATGTCTGATGTCCAGACAGACATCATTCAACACCCACATAACTGGTTTGCTCAGAATTTTCATCTCCTGGGGGAATGTAATGGTCAGGCCCTAGCAGCTACGTCAGATGAGATAAAGAGGGTTTAAGAAGGGGGCCATTGCCCTGGCTGGTAGCACAGAGGATAAGGTGCCGGCCTGCAAACCTAAAGGTCGCTGGTTCAATTCCCAGCTAGGGCACATAACCAGGTTGCAAGCCAGGTCTCCAGCCAGATCCATAGCTGGAGGCAGGTGAAAAGGCAACCATACGTTGATGTCTCTCTCCCTCTCTGCCTCTCTCCTTCCCCCTCTCTCTAAAAATAATAAATAAAATCTTTAAAAAGGGGGGGGCATTTACAAAGGTGTAGCATCTAGGGGTGGCATCAGCTGGAAGCTGCCACCCCATACCACCTCCCCGCCTCCAGGCTGATAGGACCAGGGAGCAAACTATTCCTGGAGGCCACAGGGAGTAGTTGTAGCTGCACAAGGAGGCTGCCTTTGGCAGAGGACAAACGTCGTTCCCCTAATTCCCTCTGATTACTGGCAGTGGCCTCCCAAACTGACTTAACACTACCTTACTGACACAGAAGTTGTTGCAGGTAGATGGCCAAAGATTCCTGATGTAGCCCATCAGCTCAATCTGAGTCAACGTCAGTTGCACATGTGTCGTCACACACACACACACCCCGGCCCCCAGCATTCACTCAGCTCCTCTGTACCTGGGCGCTCCCCTTACAAGCTGGCTAAGCAGAGAGTCGAATGAGGAGCAAAAATTTCTTGTCTTCCTTCTGTGGTCTCCTTTGCTCCTTTTGAGCGACATCCTTGGGGTCCTCTTCTGTTGGTTTTTGGATGAGAAACACCCTTTCCCCCCATGAGGATGGTCTCTCTTGACCCTCCTGAGGCCTCCTCTTCCAGAGGAAGTTGATGCCAACGATCGTGGGTTCTCAGGACCTGGCTGAAGTTCTCCTTGTACCTTATCTTCCTCTAGACCAGTTCCTTTGATCACCTGGCGCCACTGCTGAGAAGCCAGCAGCCCCAGGGTACAGGCCTGCTCTAGCTGGACACGCCTTCAAGGGCTGCTGGCTTTGCCCAATCTTTTTCGTGGGAAGTGAAATACAGCAACTGTTTCCGAGCCCGGCTGGATTTCATCACCACGTTGGATTTCTTGCAGAGCCACTTCCCACTTTCCTCAGCCGTGACCAAAATTGCCTCACAATCTCTGCTTCTCTGCTTCTCTCAGCATGTCTGAGGAAGGAAGCAACAACGACCTGCTTTTTGGGCTATTCGATTGCCACACTCTGAGCTGGGTCTTTACAGTCCTAGTGTGCCTGGGGGCCTGGGGGCTGGGGGTGGGGGGTGGGGAGAATTAATTCACCGCTCACTCCTCCAGGTCATTCAGGTTTCTTTTAAAAGGTTCCCTCTTTTAAGAGGCCCTCCTAGATGGCCGCATCCAGAACAACCCCCTTGGTCACTTTCTAGCTCAACCCAGTTTGTTCATTTTCTCTATCACCACCCCCATCTGACTCGGTCTTATTTTCTGCTGGGTTCCCCCGTTAGACAGCACCGCAACCCAGAGGCCTCATCAGTCTCTTTCATCCCAGGTCTCAGGTCTGTACCGGAACACAGTGTCTGGTACGGAGTAGGTGTCCCCAACCTGGAGATACACATCTGCCCTTCATTTTACCGAGGAGGACATGAGGCTCAGTGAGGACAAGTGGCAGAGCTGAGATTGGAACTTGGTTTGCGGAATCCAGAACTTCTTTCTTTCGACATAAGAAATGTCCAGACATGCGGAGAATTTTTATGAGTTGATTTGAATCAAACTAGTGACAATTGCTGGGAAGCAAAATCTCAGTGGATTCGGAAAATGCTCTGGAGAATGGCAGTTTTACAGTTTATGTTATGCATTACAATCAAAGGAGGAGGTGGAAGGAGGGTCACATGAAAGTCATTGGTGGTGGATTAAGGGGATGGGAGAGAGCAAAACCAGGAAATCCCTGGGACTGGGTAAAAAGTCAAACAGAGAGATACATACAGTTTTTACATTGGTGGGTACAGGATAGTTCATAATTAACATTTATAGCATGTTGAGATGGTATTCCGGGGAACAAGATCACAACCAGGGCCTCTGTGGTCCCCTGCTCTGGTGGGTCATTATGCCCTGAGGGGCCTGGAAAAGAAGACTACTCTGACTTCCCGAATTATGTTATTGTAGATGCAAAAGAAAACATACAGGCTCACTTAGGTAAAGCTTGACCCTTGACAATGAAGCTACAGGGCCTAGGATGTGCAGACCATCCTCTGTGGTTACTTTCAGTCTCTGAGTTTGTAAGGTCCGTCATACAGGCCTCCCCTGAGCTTTTCAGGTTTAGTTCATGGCCGCTTTTTCATCTACAGTCCCTCCCACCGGCCTGGAGAGGTGCCACCCCAGCCTTCAGCTGGCTGCACTCTTGTTCTGGGGCCCCCAGGCCGATCCGTGGGAGCTGTGTCTACATGGCACAGCACAGGAACTGCTCAGCTGCTCTGTGCGCCTACCATGTGTGCCTCTCTGTGCCAATTCTAATTTCTTTACTATTTCTTAAAGATTTTATTATTTTTAGAGAGAGGGGAAAGGAGGGAGGAAGAGAGGGAAAGAAACATCAATGTATGGTTGCCTTTCACGTGCCTCCAGCTGGGGACCTGGCTTGCAACCCAGACATGTGCCCAGACTGGGAATCAAACTGGCGACACTTGGGTTCACAGGCCGTGCTCAATCCACTGAGCCACAACAGCCGGGCAATTTATTCTTAAAGGTGTGCAAGCCCTGGTCAAACAGGTCAGTTGGTCAGAGAGTCAGGGTTGTGGGTTTGATCCCTGGTCAGGGCATATACAAGAAGCAACCAATGAATACATAAATTGCATAAATATATGGAACAACAAATCAATAAAAAAATTAAAATGGAAGTGCGCTTAATGATAAAAGTTACAGCAGCTCAGGGTGGGGGGAAAAAGCACTAAAGGCATAGCTATTTAAAAGGGTAAGGACTCCAATTTCTTCCAAGTCCACTGTGATACATGAGTTTTCTGCAGTTTTTTCAATGTACGAGTCATATACCTAGACATGTGCACACGCAGACATGGCACATTTCTAAGTTTTATATGAGGAGGGGACCACTACTCACATTTTACTTTTTTTTCAGATATGAGGCTAAAACTATATTAGTTTCAGGTGTGCAACACAATGATTGGATATTTGCACATATCGTGAAATAATCACCACAATAAATCCTGTTCATGTCCATCATCACACAGAGTTACAGAATTTTTTTCTCGTGATGAGAACTTTTAAGATTTACTGTCTTAGCAACTTTCAAATGTGTAATACAATACCATTAGTCACCATGATATATATTACATCCCCAGGACTTGTTTTGTTATACCTTTTGACTCTCTTTACCCATTTCTCTCACTCTTTACTCCCCTTACCTCTGATAGTCACCAATCCATTCTCTGTAACTATGAGTTCTTTTTTAGATTATATATATAAAATTTTGTAATATATAAGTGAGATCATATGGTATTTCTCTTTCTCTGACTTATTTCACTTAGCATAATGCCCTCAGGGTCCACCCATCTTTCCATGTTGCCACAAAAGGCAGGATTTCCTTCAGGTATCACTTCAAAATTCATTCTACCCTACTTACTCCGTCTCCCTGTGCCTGATAGAACACTTGCAATGCAGAGGTTTTATCAGGCCCATTTTGCAGAAATGGACACTCAGGCTCTGAAGGGGTGACAGGCAATATCTGAGGCTAGTTACTCACACAGGGACTGTCACCATTGATCTAACATACTCTTGCCCACTGTCCAGCTTTGGGTGAGGGTAGTAAGGAGAAGGACCAGCCTCTACTTTTCTGTGTGTGACTCCCCTAACTCCATATTAGCTGGAGGACATTTCATAAGCCAGGCTCATGTGATTTGGAACTTGAGACTTTCACTATTAGAAATGCTACAGCCTCCTCAGGCTCCCAGTCAAGCCCCAACCTGAGGCACCCTTTCCCCTTCTATCACCTGGCCCAGGAGCTGGGGGAGCCCTGGGCAAGTAGGTGTTGGCCGCATGATGGCTGCGGAGCCCCGTTGGGGTTGAGTGCTTGGTCATGGCTAGTGAAAGTTCAACACCTGCTCACAGCTTCCAGGTGGGGCTTGATTCTGCTGCCCATCTTGGGCTTCCTGAGGATGCACTGCTCTCCCCTAGGCACATCACCGATCACTGTCTGATACTTCTGATCATTTGTTTAATCATTGTCCATCTCTCCATGAGATGTGAGCCCCTGGACAGCAGGGGTGATGCCTGCTGTGCTCACCGCTGCATCGCCAGTGCCTAGAGTAGTGCCCAGCACATAACAGATGTGCAATAAACTCATGGTTACATAAAAATCCCCAGGAGGTGTAGATTTTCCCATTATTTTATAACTGAAAAGAAAAACCAAACCTATAAATCAGAGAGGTGGAAGGTGCTCCCTCCTGTATCTCTTGAGGAATCCAGATTTGGGGGCCTTAAAGCCACATGTCTTAAAAATTGAACAAGTGTTCTCACCACTCCCCAGTAGGGATGCAGTTCTCAGGCAGTATTTCTGGGCCAGGGCACGTGCTTCATTCTGCATTCCCTGCAAACTGTCAGGTGACACTGGTGGCAGAGGTCTGAGGACCACACTTTCTGTGGCCAAGTCTTAGAGCTCACGGCTGCCAAGCTCACTTTCTTCTCCAGGTATTTAATGAGCCCCTACTATATACCAGGCTTTGTTGTCATATTGACCAAATTTGCTGTGAGGCTGGAGCATGTTGCTTCACCATTCCGAAGTTTTTGCTTCCTTTTCTGTAAAAATGGGCCCATAAAGGTAATATTGCCAGGCTGTTGGATGGTTACACAACAGCAGTAACAACAATGACTAGCATCTCTGGAGTGTTAGGGTCTTCCCAAAGCAGCAGTGGGGCATGGAGTCCGGCAAGGCCCAGGCTAAATCTATTAGACCTGACAGGAAAACCGGGAAGGCTGGGTACATATAAGCCCTTATGCTCTGATCAGAGGACCCCCTTTGGGGATCTGGCCATGAGAATTTTCCATACTTCCTTTGAGGCCAGCAAATTTCCTTGACTTGTTTTTGTAATTACAGTAGATGTTAAACTTGCCTTACTCTCCCAATTTTTAATGAGCCACCTGGAGTCCTTGGTGCCCCTTGTCTAGCTGACCATGTCCTAGGGCAAGACTTCTGAGTTCCTTCCATTGTTGTAGAAACATAGTAACTCCTGTTCTATAAAATGTTCTTCATAACAAAATGTACATGCACCGCCCACCGTTGGTACTCAATAAATACCTTTGGAGAGAGGGGCTAGGGGCTCTTGTCTTTCAGACATTAGCCAGCCTTCTCTGCCCCAGCACAAGCTGCCTGGGAAGGTTCATTTCATCTGTGGAACCAGGGGATCTCTGCAGGTTGGGGGTTCTCCACACTGGAGCCCTTCCCCTGTCTTATGTGTCTTACATGCATTGTCTCTTTTCATTATTACCTCCCATCTTGGAGGGGGCACTGATGAAATGCCTGCTCACAGACATGAAGGATCACAGTTCAGTGGTTCAGGGCCCCAATGTAAGGCCTGGTCCACCAGCTGTGTGACTTTGGGCACATCACTCAAATAGAATTCAGCCTCAGTTTCCTCATCTGTAAAAAGAAAAAAAAAAAGCTAATATATCTAAAGGGCTTTAAACAGATTAAGTGGCTTATGTTTTCAAGTGCTGGTGGTGGCTGCCATCTCTGCTTTAGGCTGCCTACACATTCCAGCACAGAGTAAGTCCGCAGTGGGCTAGGCCCTCTGGGCACTGGGGGGCCCTTTCTCCTGTGTGTTCTAGGACTCTGTCTGGTTTATCATGCCCTGGCCTTGCCCCCTGATCCTCTTATGGATGGACCTGCCAGCAGGTGAATTCTGCCCCTGTGGCGTGGGGGACAGTCTGGGAGGAGGGTGCACCCCATCTCCTTGAGGACTCTAGGACGAACTACCTGAATCCCCTAACATTCTACTAGTGTCAAGGGGACTGTCTTTCCCCCACTCTTCTGCCCAGTAGCTATACCAGAACCCCCACCCTTCAAGTCTCCCTTACCTGAGACCACTCCCTAGGGCAATTCTGGGCAGGACCAAGGGACAGCCAGGAGTGGCGCATTTGGTCCACTGAAAAGATGGTTCATGTGGTGATACAAGGGCCTCCAGATATCTCCCCTCTGGAGTCACCATCTTGCCTGAGATTCACCACTATAAATGTCCCTAGATTAATAGGGCATAGGCCCTTTTATCATGGTGAGGAGCAGCTTGGCGAAGGAAAAGGATCGGGTTAGGAGCATGACAGACCTGTGTTCATCCCAGCCCTACAATGTGGGTTAGAGTCTTGCTTTCTCTGAGCTTCAGTTTGCTCTTATGTTAAATAGGTACCTTCCTTGCTGCGAAAGCTGTCACCTGGGTCTCTCTACCTGATTCCCCAGGGTGCTGGCCCAGGGCACTGAGGGCAGGGGGATGATTTGCAGGCAGAACATCTGGCCCATAGTAGGCTTACTTTATGTGGTATACCTGATGCACAGAAGGAGTGTTTTTATATGGAGTACCCAGCATCTAGCAGGCATGCTTTATGTAGTATGTCTGGTACTCAGTAGGCAATTTTTATGTAGAATGCCTGGCACATGTAGGCATGCTTTATATAAGTACTTCACACAGAGTAGGTTTACTTTATGTATAGCACCTCACATATAGTAGCTGTGCTTTATTTGGAGTACTGGCACACAGTAGGCATGCTTTACATAGAGTACCATGCATGCAGTAGGTGTGCTTTATATAGAGCTTCTGGCACTTAGTAGGCATGCCTTATATAGAGTACCCAGCATACAATAGACATGCTTTATGTATAACAACTAGTATACCATAGGCAGTATTTATTAGAATACTTGACACACAGCAGATACACTTTATATGGCACACCTGGCACATAGTAGGTACACTTTATGTAGTGCAGCTGACTGAGAGTAGGCATGCATTTTTAATTACCCAGTACACAGTAGGCACACTCTGTTGAGAGTACCTGGCACACAGAGGTACACTTTATATAGAGTTTCTGGCACAGAGTAGGATGCTCTTTGAAATGCCTGGCACACAGTAGGCACACTGCAAAGTTGTCTGTGCAGAGTAGCTCTACTTTATATGGTGTACTGGTGCACAACAGCACAAGTACTAGCTGCCTGCTCTTTCCCTTCACTCCATCTTTTCAGGGGACTCCTGATCCTTCTTCCTTCCTTCCTGTGCAACCTCACTCAACCTCCCTCACAAGACCTCCTTCAACACGGCAAGTAGAACAGTCAGAGCAAAGGCTGGGTTACACTCATTCAGGGCCTCCCAACTCTGCCCTCCCCTGTCTAGACCCCTCAGACCCCTTAGACCTACCCCCTCGCCTCCAGGTGCCCTCTTCCCACTGGGCCCTTCCTCCCCTGAATCTGTTGGGTTAGGGGTCGGTCCCCAGCCAGGCTGGTTTACGTGTTCCTGTTCACAGGAGGCAGATCTCAGCTCAGGCCCCAGACTGTTTGGAGGCAGGACTTGCACTGCTAACAGACTGTGCGCTCTGGAGGCCGAAGGCTTTTGTCTCAGAGTTTCCCAATTCTGAGCTGAGAAACTGCAGGACAAACTGGGTCCAGCTTGGAGAGAGAAGCCGGGAAGATGTTTGGGACAAGGCTCACCTGGCAACTAAACATCAAGTTCAAGCTTTTACCTGCCACACCCTGGTCTTGGGAGGGTGGGGAAGGCAGTAAACTTGGGGGCCCAGCATC
The DNA here is from genome assembly GCA_004026585.1 of Noctilio leporinus. Lineage (NCBI taxonomy): Eukaryota > Metazoa > Chordata > Mammalia > Chiroptera > Noctilionidae > Noctilio > Noctilio leporinus. Next base: position 209,344 of record PVIW01002234.1, read on the forward strand.
ATCTTCGAATACTTCCCAACTTGCCCCAACCCCACCAGGTGGGGGTGCTGAGTCCTGAGGATCCAGTGTCCACACTGTGTGACCCTGAGCTAGTTCTAGGACTATATTGACAGTACTGTAGCCCCACTTGCCTACCTTCTATCTGGACCAGTGCCAGGGGGGTGGAGGTAAGCAAGTGTTTGGGGATTGGCTGGTTTAGCCCAGCTTCCCTCTCAACTTCCCCTGGGTCAGAAACCAGGGTTAAAGGCTTCCCGGGAGGAAGGCAAGGAGGTCGTGTGGGGCTAGTTGCTCCAGGCAGAAGGTGCCAGTCTCAGGTCAGGGAGCTGGGGGTCTTGGCCCAGGGTGGACAGAGGTGTTGCTCAAAGCAGGGGTGGCTCCAGGGAGCGGAGCTGGCCTAGGAGTTGAGTGGATAGCAGTGGGTAATTTAACTCTGTTCTCTTCCTCTCTTTCCCTCTGTGTCTCTCTGACTCTGTCTGTCTCTCTTCCTCTCCTTCCTCTGTATTTCCCTGGGCCTTCCTTCCCTCCTGAGCCCCCATTTGCCCATCTCCAAGCCCTCCCTGTCTTGTCCCCAGCACTCACCTGCCCCTCTGTGTGTCCAGGTCCCTCACACCCCCGACCCTCTCCTGTCTGTGAGCTGGTCTCTGCCTCTGAGCTCTGTTACTGCCCCTGCCCTTGGCCTTAGGAGCTCCCCCTCTGTCTGCCCTGCAGGATGCCGCTGCTGAGCCTGTCCTGGCTGGGACTGGGGCCACTGGCAGCCTCCCCGTGGCTACTCCTGCTGCTGCTGGGGGCCTCCTGGCTCCTGGCCCGTGTCCTGGCCTGGGCCTACACCTTCTATGACAACTGTCGCCGGCTCCGATGTTTCCCGCAGCCCCCAAAGCGGAACTGGTTTTGGGGTCACCTGGGCCTGGTGAGTGTGGGCAGCAAAATGGATCTTAGGTATCAGGTGGACGGACTCCCCATGGGGTTGGGAGTGGGGATCAGGGGTTGGGCTGGGGTCTTGGACAACAGAGAAGCAGGAGGGGATAAAAAGAGCCCCTCTTCTCTCACTCATTCCTCCACTCCGCCACCCAGGCCTTTCCCACATCCTTGTCCCTCCCTCAGCCTGCTTGGGGTCCACCTCTAGCTTGTCTTCCCCACACAAGCGATCCTCTGAGGGCCTCCAGTGTGATTACACAGATCCAGGTCCCCTAGCATTCCCAGTGTCCACAGCTAGGCCTCAAGGCTACCTCAGGCCCACCTTCCTGGGTTTGCTCCCTGGGGCCCGGAGGTTTCCCTGTGTCTGTTTACCACCCCACCCCCAAGGGCACAGCTCCCACCTTCTCACCTTCCTACACACTTTCCTCTGATCTTACTCTTCCCTCCAGAGATACCTCAATGGGCCCATTGTACAACCTGGTTAAATTTGGCCACTCAAGTCTCCTTCGACTCCCTACCCACACCCCAAACTCTGACTTTTTACTTGGTCTTGCTCCTTCTTAATTATATAGTTAATTGTCCAATTACTTATTATTTGGCTCTCCAACTTGATAGTTGCTCTGGGGAGCTGACATTCTATCTGCAGTTCCCAGCCCAGGGGCTGGCATACATCAGGCACTTAATACCTGTTTGAGCCCCATGTGATGACTTTGCTGCCATCACCCCCGCCACCCCGCTCTGCTGCCCCATCAAGGCCAAAGGGGTGAGTGTCCATCTCCCACTTTCCCCCAGACTAGTTTGGGGAAGGACTTCCTGTGATTTTTAAAAAAATTTTATTTATTATTCTTCGAGAAAGGGGAAGGGGGAGAGGCAGATAGGGAGGGAGACATCAATGTGTGGTTGCCTTTCACCTGCCTCCAGCTACAGACCTGGCTGGAGACCTGGCTTGCAACCTGGTTATGTGCCCTGGCTGGGAATCGAACCAGAGACCTTTGGGTTCAAAGGCTGGTGCCTCTCCACTGAGCCACCAGCCAGGGCTTCCTGTGATTTTATTGCTTATTATGGGCAAGTTCACGATGAAGCATTCCCAAGGTTAGTGTGAAAGTTCCCTGAGATTCCAAGTCTTGGGATGGGAGTTACAGCCACTCCAACTCACAAGGACTCAGTCATGGGGGCTGGCCTTGGTCACCCTTTTCTCCTTCAGTCCCCTTGCTGTGTGGTCTCAGTTGAGTCACTCTCCCTCTCTGGACCAATCTCATCAGGTGCTCTGAATCTTCCCCTCAGGGCACACCTGGGGTATTTGTCAGGCTCTGATGGGACATCTTGAGAGACTGGAGAGCTTGCCTCACCAGCAGGTAATCCATCCTCTTTTCCCTTTTGGAGGATGTAGCCTCAGTTTCTTCATTTCTAAATAGCATGATTGGTGGGTGTGTCCATAGGTTGAGGAGAGAGAGCTAGACAGACAGAAGGGATAACTATGATAGATAAATAGATAGAATCTACTATTAGAAAAATAAACAGACTGAAGAACATGATGCATTATGATAAAAGGTAGATAGGACAGGCTATGGTAAGTAGGTAAGCAGATGGATAGATGGACAGGATGCACCGTACACACAGCCTGGTGAGCAGAAGGGGGCTGGGCTCATAGGTGGGAGCCCCTCCTGATCCATGAGTGGAGTTTACATCTGTCCCTTAGGGTTTGCTGGGGCTGGAAGGTCTGCAGACTTTTGCCATTTGGAAAACTGAAGGTTGTGTGGACTAGCCAGGACATGAAAGGATATGGGACCCAGGGATCAGTCCTGAGGCCACTGTGCTGCTCACAAGCCTCCCCCAGGGGACTTCCCCATGTGGCCCCCAGCCCCAGGCCTGGAACCACTCCCAGCACAAGAAAAATTAATCTTTCTGGACCACGGTTGGCTGCTGTGGGCAGAGAGCATGTCTTCTCCCTGTGCCCTGGGGCACACCCTGAGGACTTGGGGAGGCCCCTAGCACCCACCTGCATTGAGAGGCAAGGAGCAGGAGGAAGCAGATTTTCTTTGTCCATGCAAAACCCAGGCACACTCTCCATTATGGCAGCCACAGGCTTCTTTTGGAGAGTGATAACCCTGCCTTGCTTTCAGATCATCCCCACTGAACAAAGCATGAGGGATACCACTCAGCTGTTCACCATCTACCCCAAGGGATTTATGATCTGGCAGGGTCCCATCAACCCCCTTGTCGTTTTCTGCCATCCTGACATGGTCCGGGCTATTACCAGCGCCTCAGGTACCCACAGAGCTCATGGTGGTGGGTGCTGCATCACATCTGAGGCTTCCGGCTCCTCCTGCCAATGCTTCTGTGTGGCCCCTGCCTCCCCTTCTCCCTTTTAGCATCTTCCTCTTTTCTTCATGTATTCTAACCTAAATCTTACTACCTGCCCCCTCCAATGCCATCTGCCTTCTGCCCTCTGCCCTGATGTCCTGGGCACTACTGAAGCCACAAGAGGCTTCAATTCAAGGTCCTGTCCTGGAGTTGTTCCCAGTCTTGAGGAGACACATAGGAACAGACGCACCTGGACTTGCTGCGGTCAGGAAGTGGGTAGAGGCAGGCTGGGAACTGGGTCTCAAACAATGAGCAGAAATTTTATTTTTTTTAAAGAAAAAAAATCTTTTAAAGAAAAATAAATTTTATTTATTATTTTTTGAGAGAGGAGAAGGGAGAGAGGCAGAGGGAGAGAGACATCAATGTATGATTGCCTTTCACCTGCCTCTAGCTATGGTCCTGGCTGGAGACCTGGCTTGTAACCTGGTTATGTGTCCTGGCTGGGAATCAAACCAGCAACCTTTGGGTTAGCAGGCCAGCACCTCATCCACTGAGCCACCAGCCTGGGCCAGAAATTCTTTTGAAGCAGAGGGTAGAGAGATGCAGTGGGCATTGCTAACATCCTGGACCCCCACATCCCAGCCCTGCCTCTTCTCTCCTCCCCCAGGCCCAGAGCAAGGAGAGCTTGCTCTTTCTGTGATGTCCACCTCTGATTGGCTAGTTCCTGCTACCCTACCCCACTCTTACCCGCTTCAAATTGATTACCCTTTGGCTGAAGGCCCTGGGAACCTCCCCAAGGAAAGCCCACCCAGCCTGCATCCCTTCCCTTGCTCTCTACCTTTCTCACCCCTACATAGCTCAGGCTGAGCAGGAGAAAAAGCAGCATTGAATAGAAAGTTTGGCTCTGATACCAAATTCTGAGTGAATCTGGGCTCTCGTTGACTGCTGAGGTTTCTTTCAGTTCTGATGGAAACTCAAACTTGTGTAGTCTAAGCAAAGAAAGGGAATCAATCCACTGTCAAGTCCATGAATGTTGCCTTCAGACACAGTTGGATCCAGGTATCAGTGTCCTCAGGACTCTGTTTTTGTTTTTTAAGTTCTGTTTTCCTCTGTGATCCCTCCCCTCTCATACTGTTAAAGATGAATTCCAGAAGCTCATCCCCCATGAGAAACTGAGTTTATTCCCAACAGTTTCAGGAAAAGTTGCAGGATTCACTTGAATTTGCCTGGCAGGGCCAGTTCCTCTTCCAGTCATTGCCACTCTGATTGCTTGATCTTGGCAGGCATAGGGTTCTCAGACTTACTGTCTTGGAATTCAAAGAAGTTCTATAGTTAAGAACTCAGGACATGGATGCAGACAGACCTGGGCTCAGGTCTGAGGCATGCCCCTACTGTCTGGGAGACCATGGGCGAGTGGCTTCATTGTTTAGAACCTCAGTTTCCATATCTAGAAGATACGGATAGAAGAGAAGTAGTGAATGCGGTGCTTGGAATCCAAATGAGAAGACCCTGATTGTCGTGAATTAAGAGTGTGGGAAGGGACCCTAGCAAAAGGATGACCTACTGGATAAGATTTATGGGGCTCAGGCCTGGGTCTCGGTCCTGCATGTTCTTCCCTGTGGCCACCTAGAAGCAAGCAAATTTGTTCCTCTTTGTTCCTCTCCAGATTCGGAGCTCAGAGGAAGGTCTCCTGTACACACAGGGCCTGGCAAGCACCTATGAGAATATGTGCTGCTGGTGGGTGGGGCCTTGGCACCCCGTCATTCGAATCTTCCATCCTGCCTACATCAAACCTGTGCTCTTTGCTCCAGGTAGACATCCCTCCAGCCAAAGCTTGTTCATTGCTGAGGTCGCTGTGCCTCCTCCAGCTGGGCAGGTGACCCGGGTGTACACAGGAGGGGCTGTGACTGAGTCACCACTGCCTCTATCTCACCTGGACCCCCACCTGCCCCAACTCTAGTCATGTCTGCTCACGCTGAGGGTGTGCCTGTGTGACATCTTCTGTATGGTCATGCTGGGTCACACTTACATGCCACCTGTGTCCTAGTCACAGCTGATATATGTGTATACCTGGGGTCGAATGGAGACAGCCTCAGTCATGTCTGGGGCCCAGCTGTGGCCAATGACTTCTGAGGCATGTCAGAAATGGTTTGAAGCTTGTCTGAGATGTTATTTGAGATTTGGTTTTGCTGCTGATCATGTCTGGGCCATGTTTTGGATTTGTCCCGCTAAAGAATGCCTGAGTTCTTACGTGAGTCTTGCTCAAGGCAGGTCATAGGGTATGTCTAGGTCACAACTGGTCCACATCTATGACATTAATGGGACCATATTTAAGTCCTATCTGGGGGCCATCTCTGGGACACATTGAGGTTATGTCAGATTGCCTTTGCGTCCATGTCAGAGTATGTTTGCACCATGTCAAGGTGTGTCATGCATGTTGGAGCCATGTCAGGGCATGCTAACACATATTGTAGCCACGTTTGATGTCCCAGGAGATGTCAGAGAGTGCTGGGGCTAAAGGCATGTCTGAGGTACCTGTAAAGGCATTTTGCAGAGTGCTGGGCTATGTTTGGGTGTGCAGAATATGTTGGATCATATAGGAGCCATGTCAAGGTATGCTGGCCATGTTATGTCCTGTTGGAGTATGTCTAAGCATGTAGGGGTGTACCTTTGGGCTGTGCCTTTGCCCGGCTCTGGGTTGCAGCCTGGTGTGTTCCTCCCTTGCCTCCCCCTTCCTCATTGTTTCTTCTGTCCTTGTCCCATTTCTGCTATGCTGGGTGCCCCCTCTCCCATCTAAAAGTCCCTCTCCTTCCCCATTGCATGACCCCTGATGGTCTTCATTTATGTCAGCCACTGTTGCACCCAAGGATATGGTGTTCTACAGATTTCTGAGGCCTTGGCTGGGTGAGTAACTGGGGGTGATGGGGGTTGGGACACCCTTGGGGGGCCAGGGGAAGGTGCTGTCCTTGCCCACTCCCTGTGGCTGTCTCTGCTAGGGGATGGGCTTCTGCTGAGTGCTGGTGACAAGTGGAGCAGCCATCGTCGAATGCTGACACCTGCTTTCCACTTTAACATCCTGAAGCCCTACATGAAGATTTTCAATGACAGTGTGAATATTATGCATGTGAGTCTCTTAAACTCGGGTTCCCAGCTGGAGCCTTGTGGGTAATGGAGGCTCAGAAGCATCTTGTCTGGAATTCTGTCTCTTCTGGGTAGCTTTTGGGCACTGTTTTTCTTTCTGAGCCTCAGTTTCCTCAGCTATAAAAGTGAAGTAATGGTCTTCATTTTGTAGTGTGGTTAAGATGACATAATGGGGCCATGGCCCTGAAGGCATTCATTTATTTCTGTTTCCCTCATAGAACCCTTGGAATCCTGAGTGAGACATGGTTGATGATAATGATGAATATTGCACAGTAGTTATTGCTGAGCAACAAAGCATTTTAAAGCAATAAGGGCTTATTATTGTGAGTTAGTTGGCTGGGTCTTCTGTATATTAGCGGGGTTATTCATGTACCTGTAATCAGCTGTGGGTTGCTGATCTGGGCTCAGTCCCTTCACATTATTGGGCCTTGGCTGGTTGCATGCTGACCTAGGATGGTCTCACCTGGTACAACTGAACTTCGGTCCATGGGATTCTCCTTCTCCCTCTCCCTCTCCTTCTCCCTCTCTCCCTCCCCCTCTCCCTCCCCTTCTTGGGAGTCTCACTCTGTTCACAAGGCAGAGGCAGGGTTCTGAGAGGAAGCTGCAATGCCTCCTGCAATTTAGGCTTAGGATCATCACCTCCTCATTCTTATCACAGTCTATTGGCCAAAGCAGGTCAAAAGGCCAGCACAGAATTAGAGGGTAGGGCAATGGGCTCCAACTTCTAATGGAAGTTGCTGAAATACAACATTGCAAAGAATGTGATTATTATATAGGAAAGTGAAGAATTGCAGGTGAGGGTTTTGTGAAGGGCCTGTGAGTTTTCCATACTAGCAAGCTGACAAGTGAGCTTGTTACTGCATTGTGGATTCTGCCAGAAGACTCGAGACTTCTGGGTCAGAAACAACGGACAGTTTATTACTTGTGGCACAGCAGGACACATGTTCCTTTATTGGTTTGCAGTGTTTCTTCAAGTCGCCGAATCTCAACAGGTGGGCTTAAGTGGGTGCCTGCTCATGCAATACATTGCAGTATGGGGGGAAGCACTAAGTTTAGGGGCTCTGTAACTTTTGTTGCAATTGGAAGAAAGCCTGATATTTGCCCAGAGGAAGACATGACTTTATCCCTCAATGTTTTTGGCTGCAAACACAGCTCTGAGATATGGCCCAGGTAAAGAACACCAGGGTCACACATTTTTGGTATATTTATCAAGAATGTGCAGGGGTGCCTAGGGACAATGGAACGTTACTTTTCCCAACACAACAGACATTTTCCTGATTAATTTATAACAACAAAAATGATGAAAGCTTACACTTACTGAGAATATACTATATGCTGGAAATAATGTCTCAATCCTGTTACATATATTGCCTTTAATTTTTGCAACTCTGTGAGGGTAGAGATTCTTTCTTCCCCATTACGATCGATGAAATTGAATCTCATTGTTGGTTAGGAGGCTTGCCCACATTCACACATCTAGCAAGTAAGCTAATAAATGGATCTGGGACTCCAACATGGTTTATTTGACACCAAAGTAGGTCATCTTAACTATGACTCAAGATTTGACAGATGGAGCTGAGAGGAGGGCAATGAGTTAACTAATGGAACACAGGGCATAAGAGGCAGAGCTGAATCTCCTGACACCTAGCTATGGAGTCTTCATGTCCTAAGAGTAACAGATTCCACTCCCACTCAACCCTGATCCTCTCTAGGGATGGGTGCCTGGAGCAGAGGACTAAGAAACAGGGTCTGGGGGAGTCCATTCAAGTTGTTGGGCTGGGGAAGGGCTCAAAGGAGGCCCAGCTCTGTCCCTTTTTCTGTCCAGGCCAAGTGGCAGCGCCTGATCTCAGAGGGTAGCACCCGTCTGGACATGTTTGAACACATCAGCCTCATGACCCTGGACAGTCTGCAGAAATGTATCTTCAGTTTTGACAGCAATTGCCAAGAGTGAGTGTCTGCCCAGAGCCAGGAAACCTGACCAAGGGAGTTAGTAGATGAAGGGAGGACTGACCAGGGCAATCACAAGGGTCTTCCTGGAGGAGGGGGGTCAGAGATGAACACTGAAGAACAAGGAAGAATAAAGAGAAAGGGTGATCCTTTCAGGTAGGTAGAAATGTTTGATAAGGGCCAGGGAGCTAGAATGAGCAGAATGTGTGTACCAGTGAGGAGACCTCTTGGAAAGAGGTCAGAAGGCTGAGCAGGAGTTAGATCTTTGGGCCATTAAAAAGTCAGGCAACCCTGGCTGGTAGCACAGTGGATAAAGCATGGGCCTGCGAACCTGAAGGTTGCAGGTTCGATTCCTCAGCCAGGGCACATAACAAGGTTACAAACCAGGTCTCCAGTCAGGTCTGTGTCTGGAGGCAGGTAAAAAGCAACCATAGATGGATTTCTCTCTCCCTCTCTGCCTCTCTCCCTTCCCCTCTTTCTAAAAATAATGAAATAAAAATCTTAAAAAAAAAAAAAAGCCAGGCAAAGAGGTATGAACTTTATCCTGAGGTTTCCAGGGAGCCATGGAAGGTGTCTGAGCAGATGGAGGTTGTGGCCAAAACTGAGCTTGGACATCTGACTCTAGAGAAGAGCAACTGTTGTGTAGACAGTGGAATGAATGGTGTTGGCATCGAGTGCGAGGGGGCGGGGCGCCCACTGACCAGCTAGGAGATGGAGCCTGAGCTGGGTGGAAAGTTCGGGACAGATACTGGGTCGGAGAGAGAGGAGAGAGGCATGGTGTCTGAGCTGTGCTCTGGGCGCCTAGGGCATGGGGGCAGTTCACAGGGATAGGATGCAGGGAGAGAAGCAAGTCTCCAGGGTCATGTCTCCTGGATTCTCCCCTCCATGGGTCTGTGGGGCCATCTGTTCCTGGACACTCAGTTTCCTAACGGGAAGTCGCTCTTGGCTTCTGTGGGAGGCTCATCTCTGGCTTCAGCGAGCTAAGCTGTTGCTCCCCTACCCACCTCACCGGGCAGAAAGTGCAGCGAGTACATCGCCGCCATCTTGGAGCTCAGCGCCCTCGTGACCAAGCGGAACAATCAGCTCTTCCTGCACTCCGACCTGCTGTACTACCTCAGCGCGGGCGGGCGGCGCTTCCGTCGCGCCTGCCGCCTGGTGCACGACTTCACGCGCGCCGTGGTCCGCGAGCGGCGCCGCACGCTGCCTGCTCAGGGTGTGGAGGGCTTCCTGCAGGCCAAGGCCAAGACCAAGACTTTGGACTTCATCGATGTGCTCCTGCTGGCCAAGGTGGGCTTCTCTGGCGTCTGAATTGAAGTAGTGGAATGGGCCTTGATGTCAACTGTCAGACTGAAAACTGGATTTGATGCAGAGGGTGCTGGGGAGCCACGGCGGGTGCTTGAGGGAGGGCGGGATGGGTCAGCAATAAGTTTTGCAGATGACTGTGCGCAGTGCAGCCGGAGAGGAGTGCGAGGTCTGAAACGGAAGGGCCTGAGGGTTTTATCAGAACCTGGATCAGAGCAGCCCATTCATTACACATAGCAGTAACACTAGCCAGAGTAGAACCGTAGCTCTGGACCCCCGTTGCCAAATTCTTCTGAGGGTTACATGCTGCTCATACCTAGACGTGCATCCCTGCTTGCATCACGGAAGAGGCACCTGCACATTTTGAATCTTGGAGCTTATATAAATCAGCTGACACATCTGCCCTTTCTTCCATTTGGTGGCGAAGGAGAAAAGGAGGAGAGACAGAGACAGATAGACAGAGAGAGAGATTGATTGATTGATTGGTATTGCTTTGGAGCATAAACAGATCCTCTGAGAAGGCAAAGTCTATAGGAAGGTAGAGTCTCTGGACTGAACATCCTCGACTGTGAACAACTGATTCTGCAGCATTACCCAATTCACTCAGAGACTTGGAAATACTCATGTGTCATTGATTCCTCTTGCTAAGAGGCAAGGCCAAGAAGGAGGCCTGTGGGCTGGGGCCTCAGGTGATAGTGGACAGGGAGATCCAGGCATGCAGTGCAGGCTCAGTTTTTGAGTGGGGCTGAAGCTTCAGAGATTGTCTCAGGGGCCTTCAGAGCTGGAGTGATTTGGGGAGTCTTGCTTTCTCTCCAGGATGAAGAGGGGAAGAGACTCTCAGACGAGGACATCCGAGACGAGGCTGACACCTTCATGTTTGAGGGTAAGGGTTCCTGTGTGGGACCACAGAGGGGAAGGGCCTCTCTATCCCAGGGACTTGGCAGGTGGCCCTGGACCACCCCATCCTTTCCACTCTCCTGAGGGCCTTCGCAAAAGGGCGTGCCCACCCTCTGGTGCTGAAGCAGCCCTGACACCCAAGCCTGTCTGACTACCTCTCAGGCCATGACACCACAGCCAGTGGCCTCTCCTGGACCCTATACAACCTCGCAAGGCACCCTGAGTACCAGGAGCGCTGCCGGCAGGAGGTGCAACAGCTGCTGGGGGACCGGGAGCCTAAGGAGATTGAATGGTGAGTGCAGGGTCTCATGACCCCTCCTGAGCCCCCCTCATCACCTCTGCTCCAAAGTGGGGAAGAAGGGAGATCTTGGTTGTTGTTGATTCTGCCATTCTATCATTCTGTCATCCCACTCAGTGGGAATGGAAGCAGAGCCCGTAGGCAGGGCCCGCTACCCAGCCTGGGTAGCAGGGGTAAGTTTGCCAGCTTTGGGGACAGGAAGATCTGGGCTGCTGATAGAGTTCATGACAATGTGCAAGGGCAGATGAGGCCACGCTTAGCACATATTTAGTAAGTGAACTTTCCCTTCACGTCTTTCCTTTTCTCTCTCAAATCACATTTTTTTCAAATATGTTTACTCCCTGAATATTTGCTTATCTCCTGCCCCCTGATTTCTCCCGTATTGTTTATTCTAGCATTCACGGGGGTGGGGGGCGTGTATGGATTAAAGTCTCTCAACTCTTGTCCAGGAACACATCTTCATCCAATCCAGCCCCCATTCAACAAATGCTGCCACACTGCCTTCCCATCTCCAATTTTGTGGCATCTCCAACCCTCCCAAGGCTCATTCTGTGTCCTGGAGATCCAGGAAGGAGCCAGAGCAAACCTTTGCTTTCTTGGAGCTCCCAGCCTGGTGGGGGAACAATCTTGGCTCAGGACACTCACAGTGCACATGGGCAGGGCTGGGCTTGCCAATAAGATAAGCAAGGCTGAGGGTGGAGGGTATGTCATCTGAGACCCTGAATGCGGATTAGTAGGTATTTGCATGCATTTTGGGTACACATAGGCAAAAGAAAAAGACAGTCTGAACAAAGTGAAAAAATGGAGTTGGGGATAAGGAACAGAGGCAGAGAGAGAAGGGAGAGGGAAGGAGGAAGGGAGAGAAGGAGGGAAGTAAGTAGAGATACAGAAGACTTTGAAAGCCATGTTTATGGTTTCCATTTTAACCCAAGGACAATGAGGAACCACTGGAGTGTTTGAGCAGGAGGACAGGTTAGATGTGGTACCAGAGAGTTCTTTCTAGCTCGTGTGGGGGACACACTGGAGAGGACAGCTGCACCAAGGGGGCCCAGGGAGGAAATTCTGAGGTCTGAGCTAGGCTGGGGCCTGGGCATGGTGAGGAGGCATCAGGCTGGGCAGGCAATTTGGGGGTAATGTTCTCCACTTGAACCTTTGCTTAGCATAGCAGTCCTGTGAGAAGAAGAAAAAATTTCATGCTTTTTCCACCAGGACTTCAAACAAAATTATCCACTTAGTTAAAAAGAAAAGGGTACAAAAAACTTTATAATAAATATAAGCTTCCTTCTTTGTTCCCACCCTCAGAGTAACTTCCATTAAGGCATGCCTGTGTGCCCTTTGTAATTGCCCAGTTTTGAACCAATTAATGATACATCAGCCCTGAAAAATTTAAATCATCACACAAAAAGAAGGGAATTAAAGAAAAAGAGCTCAGACCCCTTACTGGATCTTCAATATTTATACAAGTTTTCCAGTGGATTGTCTTGTGTTTTCTAAGTATGAAATCATTTTCTTCCAAAAATGGCAATTTACCCCCACATTTCAAATTACATTACTCTCCATTTCCCCCCTTTGTCTAACTGTATTAGCTACTATCTCTAGTACCATGATAAGAGTAAAACATTTTTTTCTTACTTGCCTTTTGATTTTGCTCTCTTGCCTTAAAGAATATTATTTGCAAATTTGTACACCTTTTTAAGTTTGGCATGAATGTGTTAAGTTTTGCTTCGAAAAGCTTCTAAAAATACCCGGCTAAATTTTCTCAAGTACTTCAGTGACAATAATTTTCTTTTATTTATTTTAAACCACTTTATTGAGGTATGATTGACATACAAAAAGCTGTACATATTTAACGTACACACGAGTTTGGAGATATTTGATCCACCTGGAATTAATTTTGTTATATATATAGTAGAGGGGACCTCTTGGAGCTGGGGGTGGGGGGTGGGACTCTCTGCATAACGTTGGGGTGTTCCTTAGGGACGACCTGGCCCGCTTGCCCTTCCTGACCATGTGCATCAAGGAGAGTCTGCGCTTGCACCCTCCAGTCGTCATGGTCTCCCGCTGCTGTACCCAGGACATTGTGCTCCCTGATGGCCGTGTTGTCCCCAAAGGTGATGGTGACAGCAGGGGAGGGGCTGCACCTGCAGAAAGAGGGGCTGTCAGGTGTGGGGGGAGGTCCTCTTCCTGACTGGCCCCTCCTCTCCCACAGGTGTTACCTGCCTTATCAGTATTTTTGGGACCCATCACAACCCATCTGTGTGGCCAGACCCTGAGGTGCAACCTCCCCCTGCCCTCATCCTTGTCCACTCCTCTTGGGGGACCCAGGGGAGGGAGCAGGGTTCTGACTTGGCAAAAACAAACACCCCTGTCCCCCCCATCACACACAACACTGCCTTTCCAAGGTGGGCTTTTCTGGGAGACCCCACTCAGCAGCCCTGTCTTGGCCTCTTCCTAGGTCTATAACCCTTTCCGCTTCGACCCAGAAGCTGTCCAGAAGAGGTCGCCTCTGGCTTTTATTCCCTTCTCTGCAGGGCCCAGGTGAGAGCAGCAGGTACCTGAGGCTGGAAGGGGGTGACCGGGGCAGGGATCTTGGACTGATTCCCAGACACGATAGTGGGGTCAGGGAAGGGGGAAAAGAGAGGATTGTCAGAATTCTGGCTCTCCTTCCTTTCCCTTCTCCAGCGGTTATGGACAAGGGTCTGGGGAATAGGAGTTGGATGGGTCCCAGGAGGAGACCTGAACTCAGCCACTTCCTGCTGTGTGCTGGCCTGCGATCAAGGCTGGAGCCAGGGCATATGCCAGCACGCATGGGGGTGCCAGGCACAGTTAGCCCCCCTCTCCATCCCTGCGGATACGGATGGGGTCCAGGGCCAGGCCCCAGGCGAAGTCTGACCCGCACTCCCTCCCGCCCGCAGGAACTGCATCGGGCAGGCGTTCGCCATGGCCGAGATGAAAGCGGCGCTGGCGCTCACGCTGCTGCGCTTCCGCGTCCTGCCTGACCACACCGAGCCGCGCAGGAAGCCCGAGCTGATCCTGCGCGCCGAGGGCGGGCTCTGGCTGCGGCTGGAGCCGCTGAGCGCCGGCCGCCAGTGACTCTCCGCTGCCCGGCCTGGGCCCTTCCTTACCCCGCACCTCCCGGTGCCGGGGCCCCTGCCCAGCCTCCCCTTGCGGCCCTGCACCCCGCCTGCTGCTCTAGCCGCCACAGGGCCCTGGCTGACCGCAGCTGACCCATGTAGGGGGCAGGAATGGGAGTCATGGGAGGGCTTGGAGTAGCGGGGAACCAGGGGCACAGCTGAGGGTCTGAATCACTGAAAACCCTGAGAGGCAGATTCATTGCTCTGAGCTGCGATGCCTCCCAAACGGATCCCTGGCCAGCCCCGAGCAGAGGAGACCTGGCGCCTCTCCAGCTCTCTTAAGCTCCCGTCCTTCTCAGCAGCCCCATTCCTGTGTCTGCCCCGCCCCCCAGTCTGTCTCTCTGGTGACCCCCTGGCCTGCCTTTAGGAAGCCTCTCCTTTTCTGGACCCCTTGATGCTGCCCACCCAGCCTATCCAACAGATACTGGTTGAGACCCTACTATGTACCAGGAACTTCCACAGAGTGGTTTGGAGCGGAGGGGTGCTCACCTCTGACCTTTCACCTCCAAGTTCCTCTTTTTATTCTCTTTACAGGCCACCCTGACCCATTTAGGGTGGAGTGGGGTGAGGTAGCAGAGGCAGAGGACCATCCCTTAACTCTTGGAACTCAAAGCCAGACCATTGGAAACAAATCACTGGGAAGAGTGTGGGTTTCAGAGTCACACTGCTGGGGCTCAAGTCTCAGCTCTGCTGTGTGACTGGGCAGGTCAGTTCCCCTGCCTGCACCATGGTTTCCTCAACTAGGCAAAGGAGGCAACAGTAGTATGAACCTCTGGTGGTCCCAAGGACCACCTGTGCTTGTGTACAGTAAATGCTCAATAAAGGTCGCTGCTACTATTTTTCCTCTCGAAAGCCTAGCTCTTTGTATTTTTTCAAAATTATTTTATTTTATTTGTATTTTATTTGTATTTGTATTTTACAAATTATTTGTATTTTATTTCAAAATTACATTTGACATTTACTGTTCTTCTGCACTAGTTTCAGGTGTACAGCGTATTGATTAGGCATAATATACCTTACAAAATGATCCCTCCCATAGTTCAAGTACCTGTCTAACACCATACGTAGTTATTACAATATTATACTCCCTATGTTGAATTTTACATCCCTATGACTATTTTGTAACTACCTACTTGTACTTAATCCCTTTCCTTTTTCACCCAGCCCACTCCCTCAGGCAACCATCAGTCTGTTTTCTGTATCTATGAGTCTGTTTCAGTTTTGTTTATTCACTTATTTTGTTCTTTACATTCCCCCATATAAGTGAAATCATATGGTATTTGTCTTTCTCTGTCTGACTTATTTCACTTAGCATAATACCCTCTAGGTTCACCCATGCTGTTGCAAATGGTAAGATTTTATATTTTTAATGGCCAGGTAATATTCCACTGTGTATATATGTAGCACACCGGTTTTTTTTTTTTTTTTTTTTTCCCCCTACATGTCTATTCATAGACACTTGGTTGCTTCTATATAGTGGCTATTCTATATAACATTGTATTGAATATAGGGGTTCATATATTCTTTTGAATTAGTGTTTTGGGTTCCTTCAGATATTTACCTAGAAGTGGAATTGCAAGGTCATAAGACAGTTTCATTTCTAATTTTTTGACAGACCTCCACAGTTTTCCACAGTGGCTGCACCAGTCTGCATTCCCACCAACAGTGCATAAGGATTTCCTTCTCTTCACATCCTCACCAACACTTATTGCTTGTTGATTTGTTGATGATAACCATTCTGACAGGTGGGAGGTGATATCTCATGGTTTTAACTTGCATTTCTCTGATGATTAGTGAGGTTGAGCATCTTTTCACAGGTCATCTGTATGTCCTGTTTGGAGAAGTGTCTATTCAGGTCTTCTGCCCATTTGTAATTGAATTTAAGGTTGTATGAGTTCTTTATAAATTTTGGATATATATATATATATATATATATATATATATATATTTTTAAGATTTTATTATTTCCAGAGAGAGGGGGAAAGGAGAGAGGCAGAGAGGGAGAGAACATCAATGTATTCAATGTATTCAATTCAACCCAAGCAACCTTGGGTTGGCAGGCTGGTGCTTTATCCACTGTGGCACCAGCCAGGTCTAAATTTTGGATATTAACCCTTTATCAGATATATTGGTAAATAATTCTCTTCCATTCAGTAGATTTTGTCTTTTCATTTTGTTCATAGTATGCTGTCAACTTTTTAGTTTGATGTTGTCCTTTTTGTTTATTTTTATTTTGTTTCCTTGTTTGAGGAGCTGTATCAGAAAAAATATTGCTAAAAGAAATGTCAGAGTCCTGGCTGGTGGCCCTGTGGATAAGGCACCAACCTGCCAATTCAAAGGTTAGTGGTTCGATTCCCCAGCCAGGGCACATAACCAGGTTGCAAGTCAGGTCTCCAGTCAGGTCTGTGGCTGGAGGAAGGTGAAAGGCAACCATACATTGATGTCTCTCTCCCTCTCTGCCTCTCTCCCTTGCCCTCTCTCTGAAAATAATAAATAAAATCTAAAAAAAAAAAAAAATAGAAAGAAAAATGTCAGAGACACTAGCCATCAGATAGATGCATATTTAAACCACAATAAGGTACCATCTCACACCCATCGCAGTGGCCATCATCAACAAATCAACAGCAGGTGTTGGCGAGGATGCAGAGAAAAGGGAACCCTAGTGCACTGTTGGGAATGCAGACTGGTGAATTCACTATGGAAAATGGTATGGAATTTCCTCAAAAAGCTAAAAATGGAACTGCCTTTTGACCCAGAAATTCCACTACTAGGATTATACCGAAAGAACCTTGAAATACCAATTAAGAAGAACCTATGTACCCCTATGTTCATAGCAGCGCTATTTACAATAGCCAAGTGCTGGAAACTGCCTAAGTGCCTTTCAGTGGATGATTGGATCAAAAAACTTTGGTACATTTACACAACGGAATACTACACAGCAAAAAGAAAGAGAAGCTCCTACCTTTTGCAACAACATGGATGGAACTGGAGAGTATTATGCTTAGTGAAATCAGCCAGTCAGTGAAAGACAAATACCATATGATCTCACCCATTATAGGACACTAATGAGCAAAACAAACACAAGCAAAACAGAACCAGAGACATGAATACAAGGAACAGCCCTTCAGTGTGCTGTGGGGAGGGGGCAAGGGGAGGGGAGCAGTTTAGTCAAGGAACTAGCATGGATGACCCATGGTCGAGTACAACAAGTGGGATTGACTTTGGCTGAAGGGGTCAGTGGAAAGGTTAGGGGGAGAGCAGAGGGGAAGAGTGAGATGAATGTAATACAACAATAAAATTAAATTTAAAAAATATCAGAGTTTATTGTGCATAATTTCTTATAAGAGTTCTATCGTTTCATGTCTTACATTTAAGTATTCAATCCATTTTTTAAAAGATTTTACTTATTCTTTTTAGAAAGAGGGGAAGGAAGGGAGGAAAAGATGGAAACATCAATATATGGTTGCTTTTCTCATGTCTTCAGCTGGGAACCTGGCTGGAGACCTGGCTTGCAACCCAGGCTTGTGCCCTGACTGGGAATCAAGCTAGCAACCCTTTGGTTCACAAGCCAGTGCTCAATCCACTGAGCCACATCAGCCAGGGCTTTGATCCATTTTGAGTTTATTTTTGTATATAATGTAAGAAGGTGGTATAGTTTTATTTTTCCATGTATCTGTAGTTTTCCCCAACACCATTTATTGAATAGATTGTCTTTACCCCCATTGTATGTTTTTGCCTCCTTTGTTATATATTAATTGACTATGTAGGCAATTTATTTCTGGACTCCATTGTTTTTCATTAATATACATGTCTTTTTTTAAAAATCTGGAGAACTAAGATGGTGGAGGAGTAAGATTGGGAGATGGTAATCTCCCAATACCAAAATGGAATTATAACTTAATTGGGGAGAAATCATTTGGAATAACCAACTGAACACCAACTGGAGAGAAGTCTTACTACCACAAACAGAACAGTAGTGCCAATTCCAACCCACTGAGCCACCTGTCTGGGGCTACGTGTCTCTTTCTATGTCACTACCATGCTGTTGATTACTATAGCCTTGTAATATAGTGTGATACCAAGTAGCATGATACCTCCAACTTTGTTATTTTTCTTGATATTGCTGTGGCTATTCAGGGTCTATTGTAGTTTCATATAAAGTTTTGTATGCTTTGTTCTATTTCTGTGAAAAATATCATTGGTATTTTGCTAGGAAATGTGTTGAATCTATAGATTGCTTTGGGTAGTATGGACAGTTGACAGTGTTAATTCTTCCTATCCATGAGCATGGTATATGCATCCATTTATTTGTATCTTCTTCAATTTCTTTCTTCAATGTCTTATCATTTTTCAAGTAAAGGCTACCTCCTTAATTGAATTTATCCCTAGTTACTGTTTTAATGCAATTGTAAATGAGATTGTTTTCTTCTCTTTCTGATAGTTTATCATTGGTGTATAAAAATGCAACTTATTTCTAAGTATTTATTTTGTATCCTGCTACTTAACTGAATTCATTTATCAGTTCTGGTAGAATATATAGGGTTCTCTCTATATAGTATCATGTTATCTGTAAATACTGACAGTTTTACTTCTTCCTTTCCAATTTGGAAACCTTTTATTTCTTCTTCTTTTCTGATTGCTGTGGCAAGGACTTCCAGTACTAGGTTGAATAAGAATGGTGAAAGTGGACATCCCTGACCCTGATCTTAAGGAAAATGCAGAAAGCCTGGTTTTAAAAGCTTGTTGCCTCTCATGCCTGCTAATTCTGCTGTGAGTTTTAAGAGTTTGTCTTGGAACTTAAAGGCAAGTCTTCCAGTATTTATGCTTCTTGCATCATTTGATAACCTTCTGGGGGCCCCCTTATATGTTATTTGCTGTTTCTCTCTTGATGCTTTTAGGGTTTTCTCCAAGTCTTTGAACTTTGTCATTTTAATTATGTTGTGTCTTGGAGTGGATCTATTTGTGTTCATCTTCATTGGGACCCTCTGTGCTTCCTGAACTTGAGTAACATTTTCACTCATCAAGTTAGGGAAGTTTTCTATCATTACTTTTTTAACAGGTTTTCCACTCCTTGTTTCTCTTCTCCTTCTGATATCTCTATGATATGGATAGTATTGCATTTCATGTTGTCCTGCAGCTCTCTTAAAACCTCTTCATTCATTTACAAACTTTTTTCATTCTGTTGCACTGTCTTGGAATATTTTTCTACGTTGTCCTCCAGCTTGCTGATCTGATCCTCTGTTTCACTTACTCATATTCTTATGAACTATTTTCACTCCACGAGGAGGTAAATACCAGAAGGCAGGGGACCTTACCTTGCATGTTTTGTGCTCGGATTCCTAGAGCCTGGAACACAGGAAGGGCTCAGTAAACAGTGGGTTGGAATAATGACCAGATGAGTTCTCTCAGCGTGAGGGTCAGGTAATCAAGTAGCTGTTTGGCCCAAACATCTACCAAACTCTACTGAGTGATGAAACAACACTGCCTAGCATTTCTGGGCATTTGCTAAGGCCCAGCAAGTTAATAGGCACCACACTATGAGGCAGGTGCTATTACTATCCGCTTCCCCATTTGTAGACAGGGACTCAGGGGACTAAAGTGGCAAGGCCAAGACTTGAACCCACATCTGTCTGAGTGGAGTCAGTGCTCTAAAGCAGGAAGCTGTCTATGTTACTACACAGATCTCCTTTTGCCTGCTACCTGTGTTTAAGAACCTAAAGAGAAACAATTTACACTCATGGCCAGCTGGTCTCTGTTTAATAAACAGAAGCGAGTAATTAAGGGGAAAAAAGAAAACAACAAGTCTCCAGAGAATTCAGTGGAAGTGATGTGATGAGTTCTCCTTAGCAGAAATTAGTAGAAGTCATCTGAACCTGCCCCCTCCAGTCCCACTCCAGTGCCCTCTGCGCCCATCAGTCCAGGTCCCTGGGCGTTCTTCCTTGAGAACACAGATAGATTAAAATGCTTAAAGGCTTGACTTGTATTAAAGGGCCCAATGGGACCTGCCTCCCGCACACTCTGCCAAACTCTGCTGGCGTAATAACCCCAAGGAGCCAATTTCAAGTTTTCCTAGTGAACAAGCCACGGGATTTTCAGTGACACCTCTGAGAGCTCATTAAAAGTTGACTCTCGATTCCCTACCTCCACCTCATTTGTGCAAATTAAACAGTCCCTAAGGAACAGCCACGGAGCTGCGGGCAGATGAGGTCTGGTGCATAGCTCAGGGCAAAGTGAAGAAAGAGCCACGGGCTCACCCCGCTTCCCCAGGTAGTTTCCCCACTAGCCTCAAGCTCCAACTTGGCCACTTGATTAATATCAAGAGACACAAGTGGGATTCAGAGGTGTCATTCTCTTTCCCTGAGCCACAAGGTGCTCAGAGCTCCAAGGAGCCAAACGTGCACAGTGCTGCCCAGGGCGGGGGAACCCCAAGCAGGCCAAGTGCCCGGTGAGACCATGGCCATGGTGAGCGCCCCACACTGCTGGGTGTGCATGGAGGTGAAGGACTCCAGAGCTCTGAACACACGGAGGCTTCTACTCCTGTAGTCACGCTCCCTGCAATGTGATCATGTGTAAGTTACATGAACAACACCTGCCCACCTCCCTGGACTGGCAGCCCTGAGAGGGTAGGACCCCCTGCACTTGCTCGCCATTGTGTTCCCACAGCCGGCACTTCACAGGGACTTGACAAATACTTGCGGAGAATAACAAAGGACTCACCACAAACTTATGGCAAGTCTGTGAGCTGCAAAACCCTTCTGAAATATGAATGGACATTCCCTAAATTAATCTGCAATTCACTTTGCAGGTGCGATAGATGTCACAGGAACCCACCTGCTCTTGCAGGTGTTTCAGAACCAGTCTCTCCTGCGTGAATGAGTGTCATCTCATGCTTGTTGGGGTTACAGGGTAATGCCCTTGGTAATCTGATCCCTGTATGTTCTTTCAGGCCATCTTGAACTGCCCCTCAACCGTGCAGGTCAAGCCCCCCATTGTATTGGGCTGTTTCTGTCCCTCCAATGGGCAATCACCTCCCCACTTCAGGGCCTTTGCACGTGCTGTCTCTTCCCTCCTTCTTTCCCTGGAGCAGAATGTCTCAGCTGAAATACCATTTGTCCTTGAGGGGACCCTTCACAGCCTGCCCTCTCTGTGGATCAGGTTGTTGGGCTCTCATAGCCAATTGCCTAAGGCTCCAAAAAAAAACAAACAAACTACTTTCACTCTATGGGGACAAGACAGACCAGGAATGAGCCACCTCACAATGAAGGACCAGCGATGCTTTTTATAATTGATCAGTGCTGCTTTCTAGGGAAGATCTTGATCAAAAGGGAGAAAATGGATTGGCTCAGTGCATTGGTGCTGGTTTGGGAACCCAAAGGTCACTGGTTCAATTCCCAGCCAGGACGCAGAACCAGGTTGCCAGCCAGGTGTCCAGCCAGGTCCATAGCTGGAGGCAGGTGAAAGGCAACCATACATTGATGTCTCTCTCCTTTCTTCCTCCCTCCCTGCCCTTCTCTCTAGAAATAATGAATAAAATCTTTAAAAAGGGGGAGAAAATGTATAAATAAATACATAAATGCAGCCACTTCAAAATGGAGCCAGAGCTGCCATCCCAGAGGAACTGCCTTGCAAGTTCTATACCTCAAACATTTGGAATGTTGAAAGGCCAAAGTACACTTTGGGCTGGGCCTAAAGCAACGTTGTGCTCCAAAGAAATGTTGGCAAAGATAACAAGAAAGCAAACGTTAGGACTAAACGGACTGAATTTTGAAAACATTATTTGGAATTACTGTCACTACATTCTCTGCACCAATAGAAATGTCTTCCTTGTGTTGATGTAATTGTTCTTTTCTGCTTCTCCCTAATTATCCTTTGCCTTTGTTTCCTAATCAGAATAGGATTTGGGCTTCTGTGTGAATCAATGCTTCATGTATAGCTATTCCTAATGAGCTCAAATAAATATTTGCTGCCTCTCACATAGAAAGGCCTTTTTTTTTTTTTTTTTTTTAAGGCTTTTAAATTATTTCCAGAGAGAGAGGAAGGGAGAGAGGCAGTGAGGGTAAGAAACATCAATGTATGGTTGTCTTTTACCTGCCTCCAGCCACAGACCTGGCTTGCAACCTGGTTCTGTGCCCTGGCTGGGGAATCCAACCAGCAACCTTTAGGTTTGCAGGCCAGCGCCTTATCCACTGTGCCATCAGCCAGGGCTTTGAAAGGCCTTTTTATTTTCATGTTAATACTTTCCATCCTCAGACTCCTCACTCTCTTCACTAAATTGATTATTCACCATCTATCTCCTCACATCCTCTGTAACACCTTTGAGAGCAGGTATTGTGTTCATCCTGGGCTCAGATGTTCCTGACCCATCTATTGAATACATGGCTTTTGTGGCTGGATTTTCTCTGAGCTGAAGAGAATAGTTATGTACAGTCTTTAGGTACTGATGCTGGACATGCTTATCAAACTAACCGGCTAGTGT
>PVIW01002235.1:0-231536 GCA_004026585.1 Noctilio leporinus
CATCTTCTTCTTCTTCTTCCCCCGCTTCTTGCCCACCCCCTTCTATCGCCAGCACATACTCTCTCTAGAACACCTCTGAATTGATCCCCTTTCTTTCCCACCAGGCACGTAAATCCTTGGTTTCTTTCTCCTAAATTCCAAGTGCCCTTGTTTTGCCTCTGTAACTTGTTTCCTGAGCCCACACAACCCAGCTGGCTTACTTTCTCTACCCCTGTGACTTTCTAAATAAACTTGGTCTTATAACTTGAGTTGTTGGCTCTGAATTTTTTCCCAGCCAAACTCAAGAATCAAGGCTGTTGAACCAAGGTTTAATTCCACCACTTAACTTGTTTTACTTTTAATTTTTATTTCTTGATTTTAGAGAGAGTGAAACATTGACTGGTTGTTCCACCTACCCACCCACTCACTGGCTTACTACTGCATGTGCTCTGACCGGGGATTGGACCTGCAACCCTGGTGTGTCAGAACGACACCCTAACCAACTGAGCAATCCAGCCAGGGCCTGCACATTACCTTTGGCAGCTAAGAGTGTGGCTGGGTCTGGGAAGAGCTATCTAAATAGGGGAACAAGGACCCACCTCTGAGGAGGTGCCATTTTTGCGACAACCCAAATGAGGGTAGATATAGGACACCAGTGGAGAATATGACACGAAAGATGGTTGTTGAAACCCTAACTGGGGACTCTTCACCCTAGCTTGTCTGCTTTCATCTAAGCCCAAGTGAAAGACACAAAGACCAGCATTGAGACTGCTTTTCATTTGCTCAAGAAAAGCAAAGTGTAATTTTGGGTCACTGGGTAAAATCAGGTTGGGAGCCTAGCATGACAGAGTAGGCTACATCTTTCTTTGAACATTCACATCTTTCAGAAAGCTCAAGTCCTCACACACTCTTTTTCTCCCCTCAAATGCCCAGCAATTCCCAAGCTGGTTCAGTTCTCTCAACTCTGTGGGAACCAGACAGCCTGCAGCCAAGGCCTGACCCACAGAAATCACCCTATGCCCAGGGGCTCAGCCTCCTATGGCCCAAATGCTTGAGCAGGTAGTCATCTCTTTCCTTTTTGGAGACCAGTCTGTTGCTCTAGGGTGAGGACCTGAGACCCTTGCTGGGAAAATGGCTAATCGAACAAGTGAATCTCCCTTTGACCCTTCCCTGAGCTTCCCCTACAGTCACAGAACCCTGCAGCAATAGCCACGACCTGTGCCTACAAAGAGTCCATGAAAAACCATCAGGTTGGTGATTTATCTGGAGGGCCTTAGCCTCCCCTTTCTGTGGAGAATCTTTCCCTGGCCAGATGTTCAGGACCCTCACGGTCTCTCTTTTAACCCAATCTCCTTCTCTCAGGAAACAATAGTTAATCCCATTAACAGTAATATTGAAGTAGCTCATGAGATCTAAGGGGTATTTACATTTTATTTCTAAGTATATTTTATTGATTATGCTATTACAGTTGCTCTCATTTACATTTTGGTGGAGTGGAATTGTAGGTATTGGCAAATAAATATGGAAGTTTGGGTTTTTTTCCTTGGGTATTTTACATGCATCCTTAAAATAGTATTAGGAAGACAGTTGCCTATCCCGGCAATATGGAGTTAAACTCTAGTTCCCTAAGGCAGACACTAAAAGAAAGACAATGAGGGGTAGGAAAGAGCCAAGACACAGATTTGTCATAACTGCGGGATGAGTTTATTTGTTTTTAACCATAATAATGATTAATATATGGCAACACCCTGCGTTGCGGGTATAAAAACACAATCCTTCCCAAAATATGACTCAGCCTCTGTGCTCCCAGATACACTGAAATTCCTTGGAAGGCAGCTGCAGGCCTTCATGGAGGCTCCCATTCTTGCTTCTTTCACAGTCGGACAAACTAAAACAGACCTGCCACCTTGCTCCTTAGGTTCCCAGTCAGAAGCAAAGAAGGACTGGGCTCACAACTCCCCGGACAGGGTGGGCAAGCATGTCCTGTTCAGACCAACAGCTCTCCCACCCCCAACTACCGCCTGGGAAATGGGCTGCTTCTACGCCAAACTCCCTACTGAACAGCGATCCAAACACCTCATCCTGGCCCTTGGAGAGGAAGGGCCTGGGAAAGTTCAGAGGAATAACTCTTGCCTTTATCCACAAAATTCCTACATTTCCAGAACCCTAGCCCTGCCCTTTTCTTGCCTGGGGACTCCTTGTGACTTTATCTTTCATGCTAAGAAGTGAGACAATAACTCATTCCCTCTATTCAGACCGTACCCTTGGGTGTGGCTTTTCAGTTAACTGCTTCCTGGGAAGAGGAGCGTAGGGAAGGAGTAAGGGCTGGGAAGAGTCCAGATATTCTAATCAGCATTGCTTTGACTATGGGCTCCCAAGGTTTTCCTTTCCACGCGTTACACTCATTAACAGGAAAGCTAAACTCCAAAGAGGACAGGAACTTACCCAAGGTCACACCGAAAGTATAGAGTAGAGCTCGGGAACAAGAACCATGTTCCCAAGCACTCCATCCAAAAAGGTGTACGATTTTTCCCAGTGAGTCAGGGAAAATGCGGAGGAACAGGGTTACCAGAGGAGAGGTTGTAGTTCATGTACTTTCATTCGGTCTCCCAAAATGAAGAGGAACGATAGACGCAAACAGGGCCAGAATGGGTGAATAAGAAACCCCTGAATTGTACAGGGGAAGGGTAGAGAAATGCCAGTTTCTCCTGCAGCTGTCCAGATGTGCTTCACTATCCTGGAGAGAGAGGAGGAGGGGAGTGAGCGTAAAGAAATGAAAGAAGTTGATTTTTGCAAAGATCTGGGAGAAAAGAGGGTGGCTGAATGAATGCTATCCCAAGGTACTTTGGGGCCCTGAGTTACAGTACAGGTTGGTTTCTTTTCTGCCCTCCCCTCCCCCCATTCTGCACTATCTTGGGTGCACGTGCACACACACACACACACACTCATTAGTCTCCCCTGGGCCCACCCCTATTTCTTCCCCAGATGTGCTGGCCCAGGCTCTGGAGCCTCAGGCTTCAACTGCTGTGAAGGAATTGCTCGGCCAGCCCAGCCTATATGCTCCTTGACCTGCGTATTTCACAGCCCTGGGTTCCTGCTGCCATTCCCGAGGGCCCTGAGCAAAGAGAATGTAGCCCCACTCTTCAGAACCCAACTGTGTAACGCTCATGCATCGCTCCTCTGCCAGCCTCCTGTGTCTGGAACATAACAGGGGTAAAAAGAAGGTGGAAGGGGGTGGGGGGCTCCCGGAACTCCCAATAGATGTCAGCCTGCACACCGTAAAGTTTGCAGTCTATACCCATAAAATAATCTTTCTTGAAGCCAATTTACTTTACTGCACATTAATCCCCACAAAGCATACTTATTGTTTTTGTGACCGAAACAAGTGACAGTGAGTAGTCCGTTATGAGGAGGCAGAAATACTCATTGCAGCAGGAGTGACAGTTGGATGGAGATGGAGGTGGTGAATTAAAGGCATACGGTTTTTTCCTCTTAATAACATAGCAGGCCTGACTCCTACTGTGAAACATAGAGCAACTTGGTGGGCAATGAGAAACTTGGTTAAGTCTTGTTGGCCAGTCCTTCCCAGCTATTCATTTTAGGACATTGTTAGTTGTCTCTGGACCATCCTTTCAGCCTGACCATTTGCTCAAGGATGACAAGTTATGATGGTGACAGCTCAGTTCAGTTTCATCTCCTAAAAATTAAAGAAAACATCAACTTCTTAACCCCAACTGAAGTCAACCCGAGCTCCAGGTCAGGAATGGTAGAGCCCAGAGGTGTGTTCATAAGACATTTATTTGGGACAGGACTCAGATCATCAGGCTCCCATTAGAGAAGGAGCTACCACAGATAAGAGCCTCTTCCCTGGCCCTGTCTTGCCAAACCATTGTTCATTCTTAACTGAGAATTCTGGGACATGCCCCCTGGAAAACTGGGTGCCGTTGGAAGCCTTGGATCAGCCCCCACACCTGCTCTACATGCTTCCCACCATGGTACTTTTAGTGTCAGAATGCTACCCAGGGCCACCAAGCTCAGCCAGTATCAATAGTTACTGGATGTGTTCTTTGTCATACAGCCCAGGATAACAGAGTTACCAACTTGACTGTCTCTTGAGTGGGCTTGAGTGAGAGGAATGTAATATGGCCCAGTGAGGAGGAAGAAGACCTGAGTCCCAGTTGAGATGAAAACTGGGAGAGACCACCCTAACCACTCAGGCTGTGCCCTGAGGGAGGAAGCAATGGAACAGAGCCGTGCACCCTGGCTGAAAGGCACGAGGATCTCTGGAGCTGGTTAGTTATGGGTTGCAGGATCCCAGGGCAGGCAGGCCCAGCGGCAGCCCCTACAATTACAAATTAGATGGCAGCGTAGCGTCCACCCACAGCTGAGGCTCAGACACTGGCAGAGGAAGACAGGGAAAAGCATTCAGCCTCCAGGGAAGGAACTTGGCAAGAGCTCAGCATGGAATCCAAGCCCCAGCCAAGTGGACCTGAGTCCAAGAAGAGAGCCAAAGCCCAGGCCGATGAGCTGGGCTACACAGTTGAGGGTGGGAAAAGGCTGTGACAAGAGGACTTAAGGTACTTGGGTCTTCCTTATGGCTCACTCCAGTCACCAATGAGCTGAGACAACTGAAGTGTCCCCATACCCTATTCAGGATGGTGTCATGGTGGGGAACTAAGAAAAGTTGGGGAAGGCAAGGGTGTGTAGTTCTCTTGAACAAAATAACAATTCCATCATCATGGTCATCCTTTGTGAGCCTGGAATTCATCTTGGATTCCTTGTTAGCTTCCCTGCAGATGCTTGCACCTGTTTTTAAAAACAGTTTTATTGAGATATACTTCACATCCTGTACAATTCACCCATGTAAAGTGTTGGTAGCAGATACACAGGGTTGTGCAACTATTGCTGCAATCACCTATTTTATTATTAAGACATTTTTGAGAACATTCTACATTCACATGTAGTTGTAACAATACAGAGATCTCTTCCATACTCTGTCCAGTTTCCTCCAAGCAGTAACATCTTGCAAAACTATGATGCAATATCCCAACCAGGGTATTGACATTGACACCATCTACCCACCTTGTTCAGATTTCCCCATTTTGACTTTTACAGTAAGTTCCCATTTAATGGCATCAATAGGTTCTGCAACTTTAAAGTGAAACAACATATAACAAAACCAATTTTACCATAGACAAACTGATATAGCGTTAAGTTCCTAAGGTATCTCGTTAACATTGCAACAAAATGACATTGAACAAAAAGACATTATTCTGGGACCTACTGTATTTACTTGCATGTGTGTGCATTTCATTCCCTGCTCTTTTATTACCTGCGCAGGTTTGCGTATCCACCAGCACAGTCAAGATGGCTGAATAGTCCCATCTGCACAGGGGTCCCTCATGTTGCCTTCATCCTTCACACCTGCTTCACCCCCCTCCCTTCCCTAAACCCTGGCAACTGCTACTCTCTTCTCCACATGGAGAATTTTGGCATTTCAAGAATGTTATATAAATGGAATCAATCATACAGTATACAACCTTTGTGGACTGACTCCTTTCACTTAGTACAATGGCCTTGAGATGCATCTTAGTTCTTTCATGTTTCAGTAGTTCATTCCTTTTTATCTTGCACCTGCTTTTCACTTAGGGAGACCTGCCTGTGGCTGGAGAACACTGCAGGACAGGCCTTGGGGACAGCCTTGCAGCACAGTGAAGGAGGTACAGCAGCAGAGGACATGGGCCTCAGCACAGTTCTTCCTGCCTTGGAGACATGCCTGGAGTCTTGAACTCCACTTAAGCACGTGGCTCCCTCTTTCAATTGCAAAGTGCACAGCTCTGCCCTTCAGTGTACAGCCACAAGGAGTTGTCACCACAAGATACCTGGCGCTTGGGGTTGCCACCCAAATGAGATCCCAGTCTCTGGAGGAGAAGCCTGAGAGGTAAGAAATGATTAATCCTAGCACAGCCCAACCATCCAGTGCTTAACATCCCAGAAACTGTCCACATTCTGAGCAATGGTTGCCTTTGGAGGGAGAAAAACTATGGCAGAAGCTAAGGAGCCTCAGGAAAGCCAAAGGCTCTTGCTTGATTTGTAAGTAGAGTTACACTCCAGCATTCCTGGTGGCTAAAGGCTTTCTGCATCTTCAACTTCTATTAATCCCAGGATCATCAGAATGAAGTACCTATAATGACATCTGTAATTCACTTTAAAATAGTGAAGCAGACAGTGTGATTAGTCTCTACACTCTATGTGTAGGCAGAACCTCTCACTCAAAAGCCACACTCCAGAGATGGCTTCTCTGGCCACCAGCTTCAGTTGTCACCACTTCCTATTGCCACCAGAGGCTATGCTAGTTAGCAAAATAAATGTTAGAAGTAAGTATTCATTGGAGAAAACAGGCATTTTAACTTATACAATGGTTATTAAAAATGGGTATTGATTAAATCAGCAGCATTCAAAATATATGGGAAGCTAAAATATTTTAACTTGAAAAAGGTATAAAAATCTAGTAGTCTCTACTTTTAAGGAGTGTACTCTCGACCTGATTCCTAAAGGATCTTGAGTCCTGCTGCTATTTCCAGAGAATTCTTGGCCCCCTCACCCCAATAAGTGGCTACCTGCACCTGTGGTTGGAGTATTCTCACGCAGGCTTCAGGTGAACTTTTTTCCTGTAAAAAGAACCAAAAAGGGCAGAGATCTGATAATATTGAAATTCTAGAACAGGTTTTGTGACTGTGTTTGTACCTGCTTGCTAATAAATATTTAAATGTGTGACTGGCTTTGTTCTGACACTTGCTTTTATTGCAAAGTGGCAGCAAGATTGTGGGGAGGCAGCTAAGCCCCCCAACCTCCTCCAAATACTGGTGACCACATACAACTTCATAGTTGTACCTGACCAAATTGGTTTAGGTCAGTTCACCACGGAACCTTAAGAATGCAGAAAAGAAAAGAAAAAAGAATGCAGACAAGGAGCCCTCATGGTAGTAACCTCCATAATGCTCTGCAAAATCCCAAGAGCTTCAAAAATGCAGCAGAGAAGAAAGTGGACTCGTTAGCAAGTAGCACAGCCTGTGGTGCTGGGTTTGCACTGGGAAGGACTCTTCTATGGCACAATCTCTCAAGATGAGTTTTTTCTGGAAAAGTCTACATTTCAAAATAGTCGTATCTGTAAGTCACCTCAATCCACCTTTTAAAAACTTTGCCATCATGAACACAAAAAAAGAATCAAAAGACCAACTAAGGTTGAACCGCAGAGTTCTTGGCATGCCCAACACCACGGAACTGTGTCACTCACTATGAGACCTTCAGATACAGATATATGGTTATCAATGTAGATGCAGAAGACGTAGATTAGATATAGATGACATAGATAAAGATAAGAGATAGAGAGAGATATAGTAGAGGTGTGCGTTCACATTCTAGTCTCACAACCACCTAAGAGGTAGCTTCAATTATCGTTTCCACTTACAGCAAAAGACACAGCATTGGAGAGGGTTAAATGCCTCGCTTAAGGTCACACAGCCAAGACAAGGCTAGGAGTCAAACTCAGATCCATCAGGTTCCACATCCAGCACACGCCGCTGCTTATTAACACTTTACCTGGTATTTCACACCTTCTACAAATTTGCTCTTGGACTCAAAGAGCACCTGAAACCCACCATTGTGTATCCAATTCCAAAACTGTCCACCCCTGGATGGCCCAGCCCGAAACCCTTAATGAAGGGCAAGTCATCCTGCCCCAGGCAAGCAGCCAGTTGTCCTCAGTTGTAATTTAGGAGGCTGAGCAATTCCTGCTGGGCAATTCCTGCCGGGGTGTTGTCTCTCTCTCTCTCTCTCTCTCTCTCTCTCTCTCTCTCTCTCTCACTTGTTTTTTCCAGGTTGAGGCCAGTAGGTTAAGCATCCTCTGCTTCAGAAATCTTCAAGGCACTTAAAAAGACAAAGCTTTTTCATGTCTGCAGAAGAGGAGACCCTGTCGCATGGAAGAAACCATGCGTGCTGGTCTCCTTGAACCATCTGGGCCACGCTTGTCTCCCACATTTGGTTCAGGAGAAAGTCAGAATTTTACAGAGTTTCGTGGTCATTGCTTTGCATTACACAACCCCTGGGGTAAACTATGACATTACAAAATTTATCTTTAAAAACAGTTGTTTTATGGCTGGCCAAGTCATGACACTGTCATCCCATCTCACACCAGGGTGACCTCATCATCCACTGTGGGCCTGAGGTGCTAATCAAGAAAGGCCTGGCTTTGGGGAGGTCCAGACGGAGAGTCAAGAGCCAGTTTAGTCAGTGCCCTGACAGGCAAGTTCTGTGCTCCTTTCTTGAGGTGCTGGGGAGAGGGACAGGGAGGAGGGAGGTGTTGCTGCAGAGGGTACAGCTATGTGAGCATGTCTGGGTGGCACTCGGATGACCTGTCCAACTTCATGCCCCTTCTAAGGCCACTTGAGCCACATCGATAGTTGTGCCCCCCACTTCTATGAAACCTGGATTCTGGGATTCACTCTGTCCTGAATCAGTGGGAAATATAGAATATCTCCATCCATACCTCACCAGCCAAGACTCAAGTAGGTGATTTCTGGCCCTGGTGTGATCTCATAATTCCAGTTCCAGTGACTGAGCCCTTGTCCATTTCCTTACATGTGGGGACGTGCTTTGAGCCCAGTTCCTGTGAGTGGGGTCCGGCCTTATTCCTTGACTATCTGAGGCTATAATAGTTCCCTAGGTGTCCAAATTCTTCCAGCATCAAGGGGAGAGGGGGCTTCCTTTCCAATGCCTCCAGTCCCTACCCAACCTGGGTCCTCCCCAGGCAAATGAAATCCCTCGGAATTTTAAAATTGACCTAGCAGTTGGCTCCCTGGTAGGAAAGATTAAGAAATCAGCACTCAATTATGCTAGGTGTGTAAGTCTTAGAGATCTACTGGACAGCACAGCCTCTCTGGTTAATGATACTATATTATATACTTAGCATTTTGCTAACAGTAAGTATTACCACTGCAAATAACAGTAAAAATAATAGAAATAAAGAGGATGGGAGGAAATTTTTGTAGGTAATTAATGTTTCTGGCATAGATAGTGGTGATGGTTTCGTGGGTCTATGTTTATCCCCAAATATATCAATTTGTGTATATTAAATATGTCAATAATGCCTGTTTTCATCAGCACATTCATCTCTGCCTATTTTCTCTCCTACCACCTCCTCATCTCTGTTCATTGTAGTATTTTTACTTTGACCAGATTTCTAACCAAAGGAAACACACCCCTGCCACCTGCAACTGTACTTCCTTGACACCAACTCCCTTTGCTCAAGCCCCACCAGGCCCCCTGCCAGGCCTGCTGCCCAGCTCCCCAGCCACAACCTCGTCCTTCCTCCCTCGGCCAGTAGATGAAGCTTCCCATTGCCTTCGGCTGTGCTCCCCCGGGTGCAGCAGCTGGGCACTGCCGTCCCTGTAGCCACCAGCAGGTACTGGGCAGGTCCCTTCATTCTGGCCCTCGAGCTATGCTCCGTGGTGACACGGGCAGCAGGCTGGGTGCCTCCTGACTTTCTAGGCTGCCGACAGCCATAGGTGTGCTGGGCAGGCACTATGCAGGCCTTCTTGAAATGAACTTTTATCAATAAGTTAAAGAAAACAGAGGATATCACATGCACCCAAAAGACCAGAAATCGGATGATTTGCAGAATACAGCGACAATCACAGACTGGGTTGGGTGATAGGAAATGAGAACACTTAGCTGCCTTTCTATCCTTCACTCCTCCAAATCTTTTTTGAGGGTTATTTTGTTCCAGGGACTTCCCACCCCCCAATAGGAGAGAGAATCAGCTCCAGTCCCAATGTCCTATTTTTTAAAAAAGATGATATACTAGTTTGATTCCCAGCCAGGGCACATACCCAGGTTGCAAGCCAGGTCTCCAGCCAGGTCTGTAGCTGGGGGCAGGTGAAAGGCAACCATACATTGATGTTTCTCTCCCTTTCTTCCTCCCTTTCTGCCCCTCTCTCTGAAAATAATAAACAAAATTTTAAAAAAAAAGAAAGATGCAAATTACTAAAAAAAAGAAAAACAGTATAAACATAGTAGTTGATCATGCATGTCCAGGGAGAGAAAGAAAAGATGCAGATTATTAAAAATAAAATTTAAAGAGACAACATAAACGTAGTAGTTGATCACGCACGTCCAGGGGGAGAGAGACTCCATTTCAGCTTCCGGGCCTCCTGCCGCTGGGCCAGCCTCCGGCCTGGGCCTAAGCAGGACAGTCTCCGCAGCCGCAGGCCTTCGCTGCTGCACTCCCACCAGCTGGAATGCCCCTCCCCGCCCTATATGTCCGAGCCATGCCCATTCTGCACACCTCTCTCCTACTCTTCGATCACCGCCTCCAGGAAGCCCATCTGTGTTCTGCTTCTCAACCTCCAGCAGCACTTAAAAAGCTGTACCATGTAATTTAGTGCTTCCCTCACCAAACTCTTAACCCCGGTTGCTTCATGCAAGCCTGTTTCGACTCCAGATAATACCTTCAGACTCCTTCTTGACCTCCCCCAGCACACTTAGCATAAGCTGAGCCTGCAGCTGGGGCTTAGTAAAGCCACACTGGAGATAATAGTTCTGGAAATCAGGGGTTTCCATTCTTTTTGCATAATGGGCTAGAAATGGAGTGTTCAGACGCAGTCATTTAAAAACAAACAAACAACAAGGAAACACTCCAGCCCTGGCTGGTGTGGCTCAGTGGATTGAGTGTGGGCCTGCAAAGCAAGAGGCCACAGGTTCGATTCCCAGTCAGGGCACACACCTGAGTGGCAGGCCAGGTCCCAGGTTGGGGGCGCACAGGAGTCAAACACACATTGATGTTTCTCTCCCTCTGGTCCTCTCTCCTTTCCTATCTCCCTAAAAATAAGTAAATAAAATATTTTTCAAAAAACTGCAGCATCCTGGGGAGCAGCTAGCAAAGATACCACAAGTATCTCCAGGTCATTGAAGAGTGTTAGAGCAGAAAGGAATCTTAATGGTTTGCTCCCAAACTTTTAAACCGGGGTGTGCACACCCCGGGAGATCCACGGCAGTGTGCCAACAGGGTCCACAAGGCCAGGGGACAAACATGGCACCCTTTCCTAGAGTGTCAGTTTTACGCGAGTGTAAGAAACTGAAAACACGTCTATGTTAAAACAAAGATGGCTGTATCATGGAGAAGAATGCAAACCCTGCATGCGTTTTTAGCAGAAAACCTGAGCCCTCAAAGACACCTCAGAACACGGAGCAGTCAGCTTTGGGTTGCCCCCACGCAGCCCTGTCCTCTGCCCGTGCTGGGGTTTCACGGCCCCTCTCCACTATCATTAGGGTGACTTCAGTTGAAAAACAAATAACAATTTGAGAAGACTGATCCGGTTCAGCCCTTTCTTTTCGCAGAAAAACTGAGGCCCACAGATGAGAAATAACTTGGCCAAAGCCCCAGACAGTGAGTTCAGCGAGAGCTAAGACCACAATCCGCCCCCACGAGATGCACATTTTTTTCCAGTGACTTGCTCAGGTGACTGTTGACTTAAAACTAGATTCCTTATTAACTCTGTTCCACCTCCTGTACCTACCCTTCAGCATCTTTCCTTCTCTGCCAAGGATTATACAGCAACCCTCAGGGAAGCCTGTGGCGGGGCAGCCTTGAGAGCAGGCCAGACTCTTCAGTGTCTTTCCGTAGCCTCCAACACTGAGCGAGGCTACGTTTCCCAGAAATCAGAGTGTAAATGATGAGATTCAACCCCTCACAGAAACAGGATCGAGTCCACAGCATTAGGGAGAGAGGCAGAGGAAGGAGGAGGTCTGGCTGATCAGAGGCTGCTCCTAAGAGCCTGCTTCTTCCCTTTGTTTATGGAAGAAAGAGATGCCCTAAAGCCCCCAGGGAAACTGGTCCCTCAGGGGACCCCACCCCACCCCTCCTTCCACATCTCCTCAGCTGAATCCGTTCTCAGGCTGTGGAACTAAACTAATCATCTCAAGTTTTGGTAGAAAGTAGTGACTTTGGCTTTAACTGAACTCAGTTGCACAACTGTGTATTCTCCATGCAAATCAGCAGGCATTGCCTGTAGATTTACACGCGTCCGCCCACTTACTCACACCTCAAACTCACAACACGTTGTTACACAGACATGCAAATTCTTTTGCACGCTGTCACAAATACAAACATACGCCCACGTTTGTGTCAGGAAATCCAATACAACCATAGCCTCTGCCCACTCTTCCCTCCAAAGCCCAGCCCCAGACACACATACAGCCATCATGGCTACCCACACTCACAGTCACACACACGGGGTTGAGAAGTGACCCAGGCTGGCAGGGTTGGGGCCACATTCCATGGTGTCCCATTCCCCTCAGAGAACTAACAGATCATTTCACAAAGATGTCATCACCTGCCTACTAATGGCAACTTACAGCCAGAATAAATGGTCCATTACCCACCCCCATTACAGGTGGGCCCACAGGAGAATGACAGCAGAGACAAAGGAGACTTGTGGCTCAGTGTCGCTGGAGGAGACTGACCAGACAGGTAGGATGGGGGCTCAGACAGGTAGGATGGGGGCTCGTTCCACCAAAGAGATTTCCTTTCTGCTTTGCACCCTAGAGCTGCGGGTGGAGGGAGCAGAGGGTAGTCTTACTGTCTTGCAGGCTTCTCAAACTCTAGGTACAAGTCGAGTACAGGGGGAAAATCCTCTTCTTTGAACCCGGGTTTTCCTTGTCCAGAAGAGGATTAGGTTGTAGTATTATACTTTCTCTTTTGAACACGGCCCCAAAACTGGGGGTAGTGCAGTGACCAGTGGCATGACCTTGAGCAAGTTACTTAACCTCTGGAGCACTGCGCTATGCCGTCGATTAAAAACAGGAATAACAATGTCATCCACCTCATGGTGCTGTGACGTGGTGTAAATGTACGACCCCCTTCAATACCACAGTTCCCTTTCTCTCCGGTTTTGTTTTCTGCTTTCAGCTACCTGCGATCCACAGCGGTCTGAAAATATTAAGTGGAAAATTTCCAAAGTGAACAGCTCACTAATTTGAAATCGCAAGCTGTTCTGAGGAGCGTGACGAAATCTCCACTGTCCCCCTCTGCCCTGCCTGGGGCCTGAATCATCCCTTTGTCCAGTGGCTCTGTTCCCCACCCACTATTAGTCACTTCCAAGCCGGCTGGGTTATCAGATCGACTGTTGCAACCTTGCAGCTCTTGTGTTCAAATAGCCCTTATTCCACTGCCGTTGTTGTTATTCTCCTATTTTGCTATTAGTTATTGTGGTTAATCTCTCACTGTTCCTAACTTACAAATTAAAATGTATCAAAGGTGTGCATGTATAGGAAGACGACATAGTATACGTAGGGTTCAGTACTACCTGTGGTTTCAGGCATCTACTGGCGTTCTTGGAATATATCCCCTGCGGATAAGGGGGGACAATGGTAGTGTCTGACACTTGGGGTGCTCAGTAAATGGAATTATACAAAAGAGCCATTTCCTGTTTTCCTGTGACCTCCATTCCCTCACTACCTTCCTGCCCACACAGAGGTGACAATTAAGTCACCTGGTTTCTGAGACAGGCCTAAAGCCCAAAGAGGACAACGCTGACCCAATGTCACACAGAAAGAGTCACAGGATTGGAATTGGTTGCTTTGGAATGCCTTGCATGGTATTTGCATCTATTTCATTTCTCCCTTAGGGAGAAAATTAGTATAGTTTGAGGAAACCCGGGGAAGAAATAACTGGAGGCAGACAAGATGTATATAATAGTAAGAACAATGACCACTTACTGTGTGCCAGGCACAAGTTCAGTACATTCTGTGTGTTTCTTCTTTAATTTAAACCTCACAGCAACGATAGGAAGTGATGACTAGCATCATCATCACCATCATCATCATTACCATCATCTGCGTCCTGCAGAAGAGGAATCTGAGGCGAGGATAGCCTTAAGCTGGGAACTGAACCAAGGTAGTCTGACACCAGAGGAGATTGTGCATCCAGTAGACTGCATGGCTGTCCACAAAGAAAGCTGGAGAAGGGAAAAGGGAGGAACAAAGGACAAAGGAACAATGCAAGGTACTCTGAACGACATAGACTGAGGCAATGAGTGGTGCATGCTGTGGTTGCGTCCTAACTTAAGTTCAGGGCTGCTGTCCTACTTCTGCTACTAGTTGTTGAATGTCGTTCAGCCATAGCTACCTGCCTGTCAAAGGGGAGTGAAACTATTCCTTAGCATTGTGATAGGCTTAGAGAGAGAATGCTTGTGAAGCATCCAGAGCAAGCGCTCAGTAAACAGGGGCGAGTGCTAGTCCTTAGTTGTGCTCCCCGCAGTAGAGGTCCCTTGTCCCTTCCTTCTCGGGTGAAATAAACTAGGGAGGAAGAAACATGCACAAGTTGTCAGGAAAGTGAAGAACTGGACAGAGCAACAGTTCCAGACATCCTTGCCCCACCTCCGGGGGGCGTGGCAGTCTTTGGGGAGG
Organism: Noctilio leporinus; assembly: GCA_004026585.1. Taxonomy (NCBI): domain Eukaryota; kingdom Metazoa; phylum Chordata; class Mammalia; order Chiroptera; family Noctilionidae; genus Noctilio; species Noctilio leporinus. The sequence goes on from PVIW01002235.1 coordinate 14,446, forward strand.
AAGCACTGGCTAACAAGCCCCATTCCCTCCTTCCTCAAGAAGCAGATCCCAGCAGGTGACCCCTGCCTCTGGTCACAACTGTCCCTTTCCTTAAAGAATTTTGTTTGTCAATGCCCTATTCACATAGTTGGTTTATTTTTTCACATCAGTCCTGTGAGGTGTTGGGAAAGCTGGGCAGTCTCACAAGCGTTGTGTCTTCCATGTGCCCGGAAGGAATCCTGGGCGCTGCTTTCTTTAATGGACACTTTTGGTCAGGGATTTCACTGTGTCCTCACACCGCCACTGTGAACAGCTCCAGTTGTCCCTTCACTTTACAAGTGATGTCCTGAATCCAGTGAGGGTTGCTCCTTTTTCCTGCATCTTTCTCTCATCCCTTATGTCCAGCACAACTCTGGCCTGAGATTGTGTACTGCTGAGGGTTTTCTGTAAATCAAAGTATTCCGAAATCTCATGGCCCTAAATAGGTGGGTCATGGCATAATCCCAAGGCCTATAGGAGAGTGGATTGCCCCGGTGGATTTTAGATCAAATTATCACTCTGCTCCTTGTTAACGATGCAATTCTGTGCTAGTCACTTAAGCTCACCTCTAAAATGGGGGTAACGGCACCTCCTGCTCCACAGGGTTGTGAAGTTAAATAACTTTCACAGAAGCGCTCAGTCATTGGGACACTTCATACCAATGTTGGGGGGAGGGGCAAAGAAAGTAGAAGGTCTCTGATGCGACTGTGGAGAAAAATCACCGATGCATCATTCATGTCATCGAAGAGGTGTCTAAACGCTGTATGTTGCATGCTTCTCAAAGCTGTTGTAGTGACAGTATTTCATCTTACATTCACTAAAACCCCCAAGAATGAGTCTTTACCAATTAAAATGATTCCACTTGCTTTGTGACTGTTTTCCCCTTCCTGGAAGTGGCACACTGAATTTGCAAAATCCTTCCTATCCTCCCTTCAAGGCCCATCCCTGCAAAGGCCACGTTCGTTGCTCCAGGACCCGGCCTTGAGCCCCCAGCCAGCCTTCTCTGCCTTATGAATCCGCATGGCACTGTACGCCGTATGTGGCCCTGTATTCCAGTCATTTATATGCTGGCCTTCTCACTAAATCCACAAAACTTCGAAGGAGAGAACAGAGAAGGGAGGAATGATTTCTTTCTTTGTTGTTTTAGGTCAGTCCCATTTTTAAAGATTTGATTGTGGAAAACTTCATTGTGTATGTTCATATAGAGAGTCCAAGAAACACATAATGAACACCCATGCACCCATCACCTGGCCTCAGCAACTCGTAACACACGAACAGTATTGTGATACCTTGACTTCTCATGCTGGATTATTTTAAAGCAAATCCCAGGTAGACTACTATCTCATCCATAAATGCTCCAATATGGGTGCCATATTTTGCATTTCTGTGCCCCCCCCCACCCAGTTTGGAGAGCGTTTGCATCTGTGTTCCCTGCCCCTGGAGCATATCCGAAGATGATTTCTGAGCACCTACTATGTGCCAGACCTTCCGCTTGGCTCTGCAGGCTCTGGCTGAGCTACGGAGACACAGCAGAACCAAGTCATTATGTTCCGAGCCAAGGATTGCCGCGGTTCCAGACAGTGAACCCGGGGTGCACACGGGAGTCCAGGACCAGGTCCTCGAGTTGCACTAGATGCGTTGGGCTGAGTCAGTTTTCTGCTCGAACAGACCCGGAGTTGGAGCTCGGCGCGAGTCTCGGACTCTCCAGCAGGAGGCGCTGCAAAGGCGGGGCGCGGGGCGCTTGCCCTCAAGTTCCTGCTGCCCGAGCCCGCGGCGGGTGCCAAGTGGCAGCAACCACGCAGTTAGGCCGGCGAGCAGGACGCTGAGCGCCAGGGCCTGAGAGGGGCCCCAGGGCTCAGGTGCGGGGCGGGGGCGCCGGGGGGCGCCGGGGGGCGCGGGGCAGGCCGGACACCTGCTCCCAGCTGTCCTGGACGCTGCCCGTCGCCCTGATGCCGCCAGTTCCCGTCCCGACTGCCGCTCTTCCCGGTAGAGTCTGTCCTAGCCGGCACGGGACAGCGCGAGGAAACACCTGTTTCCAACAAGAAAAGGGGTGGGGGGAAGCCCCTAGCAGGCTTCCAATGGCCCCTCACCGAGCCTGCTCCCCAGAGCCTTGTAAAAGCGCGCCCAGAAAGCCAGTGGAGATCATTTTTCAAAAAGATCGCTTTCTATTTCTTACTCCCCCTCCTTCTCCTAAGCTGTAACGTCCCTTCAAAAAAATGTCTTCTTTCCTCCGTGGGGTTTCCCGCTCCTCCCAGACCCCTGAAGGCTCCGCCTAGATGCCTTCAGGGACCGCCGCCACCCCCAATGCCAACTTCTGCAACAGCCCTGGCTTCCGGATCTTTCACTTCCTCAGCCCCCTGCTGACCTGCAGGTGGGGGTGGGACTGGGGAGGGGGCAGCAGAACAAAGGAACCAAGGGGCCCCTGTCCCGGGCCAGGCACCCCTTCCGCAGCCTCCGACCAGACGGGGAACAACAGGGGCTCGGGGCAGGGGGAGCGCCCGGGCCCGGGGGTCAGGGCAGCGTCCCCGGGCCAGCAGCCTGGGGACTCGTGGGAGGTGGGGACGCCCCCGCGCAGCGGACACCACTCCACGCACCAGGCCCGAGTGGCCGTGGGCGCCAGCAGCCCCAGCGCTGGGCTCCGTTATTTCATCAGCAGTTTCAGAGAAACCTGCCAAAAGCAGTTATGCCTCACTGCAATGTGTAGCTTTTTCCTGCCATTTCTTCATAATAAAAGAGGGAGTGAAGCTCGCTCGCTCTCTTCCCCCCTCCACCCCCCTCTCCCCAAAAGAGCCAAATGGATACGAGAAGGAGGGAAGGAAAAAAAAAAAAGAACCCACACACCAATCTCCGAGGGGATGCCAGTGAGGTGTGGCTTGTATTTAAATATCCAATATGTCAATGTAAGGGGAGTGGGTACGTATATAAAGTGCCGTCTGCATCTGCTACCTCGACGGAGCCGGCGATGAGCGGCCGGGGGCGACGGCAGCGGAGGGCGAGCGGCGCCGGGGCTGAGAGCCGGGTCGGGAGCGCGCGGCCCCACGCTCCCCGCCGCTGACACGCTCCTTGGCCGCCAACGGACGTGCCGGCCGCCCCGCCGAGCGCCGAGCAGGCTGCGCCCAGAGGCCGCCCGCGCGCCCCGACCCGGCTCGGCCCGCGCGCCCCGCCATGGCGGAGGTGGGGGGGGTCCTCGCCTCCCTGGACTGGGACCTGCACGGCTTCTCCTCGTCGCTGGGGAACGTGCCCTTCGCCGACTCCCCGGGCTTCCTGAACGAGCGCCTGGGCCAGATCGAGGGGAAGCTGCAGCGCGGCTCGCCCACCGACTTCGCCCACCTGAAGGGGATCCTGCGGCGCCGCCAGCTGTACTGCCGCACCGGCTTCCACCTGGAGATCTTCCCCAACGGCACGGTGCACGGCACCCGCCACGACCACAGCCGCTTCGGTGAGCACGCGGCCGGGGCACGGGGCCCCGCGGGCGCCCCAGCTCCGAGCCGTCGGGGCGGGAGGCGGCCAGGGACGCGGGGCAGGCGCGGCGCGACGGCGCACGCTGGAGCCGCCAGGCGGCCGGGCGCCCGGCACCCTAGGCGCTCGGGAGGGCACGGGGACGGGCACGGGGACGGGGACGCGGGCGCCTTGAGGTGCGGCCTCTTCTTCCTCCACTCCACCCTCCCTCCCCACCCCGGGCGAGGGGACCGTTCCGGGACCTGGACACGTTGCTTCGGACGGAAGCAGGTGAAGCTGGGAGAGGGGTAGGGGCACCGACGATGGCAGGGACCGCGCGACTGCAGCCCGGGGCTGAGACCGGAGGGCAGGGTTGTCGGGGACGATGGCCTGGAGCGGACACTTCGTGGGCCATGGACGTGGAGGGCGGGCAGCCCACGTCCAACCCGCTTTCGCGGGCACCTGCCTGCCTGTGGGTCGCTGTGCCCCGGGTTGGGGCCGATTCAGACAGCAAGGCGTGAGCTGGGAACTGGAGAAACTAGGACAGCCGGCGTGCCGCCTCTGGACACCCTGGCTCAGGGAGGGAACGGCCTCGGGCCCCCTCCCAGCCACAGAAACAGGTGTCTCCTGGGCCCGGGGCAGGAACCGTGCCACCTCCGGCCAGGTTTTGTCTGTGCCCCACGCCCCCCCATTCTGCAGACTGTTCCAAGGGCACAGCTGCCTCTTCACACACACAACACAATGAATACAAACGTTGATCTGAGACGGAGGGCACTAGGCTTCTAAGCAAATGGGTTCACTCCTCTGTAACTTGGACATTTTTAATATTCAACTTCCCATTCTCTACTAAATCACTGTTCAGGCACTGTGACAGCTACCCTTTCTTGGGCCCTCCATTCCCCAGTGTCCCTACTTCCTCCCAAGGACCCTGCGGCCCCAGGGTACCTTCCTCGCCTAAGCCCATAGAGGTTTGGATAAGCCCATAGAGGTTTGGATAAGCCCCCGCCTGCCCTGCTTGCAGACCTCCCGTTCCCTGGGCCTTGCTGGGGCTGCATCTCGAGTGCTCGGGGCGGGGGGGACGCTGCACAGAGGCCAAGTCTAGCAAACAACTCGGGACCAGGGCTGGTCTTCCTTACTGGGAGCAAGCGGGAACCCTAATGAAGTCTATGTCATCTTGGAAAAATGCACTTGCAGAGCTGGAGTGCAGTCGGTTGTGCGCGGGGTGGGGGCAAGGAGGGATGCAGGTGTCTGCATAAACTCGCAGCACGTCCTCAAAAGGGCGATAAGGTGGGGTGGGGGGAGAGGGAGTGTTAACTTGGCTCCTTTTCCTTCCATGGCTTCGCAGTCCCCTTTTGTTCCTCTTCAGAAGCAATGGGGCTCTCACCCCGGCCTCAGGGCCCCCCCCAAGTCTCCCCGAAATGGCCTCAAAATGTTGGAGTAGCTCGTTCCTGATCTTTAAAAGAAAGACCATGAAGTGATGGAGAAACGCTGGGTGGGGGCAGCAGAGGTGGGGAAACTGCAAGTGTTTGCCTCTGTGCCTAAGCTGCGCCCAATAACCTACAAGGTCAATATACATCAGTAATAGGCTCTTGGGATAAGTGGTCTTTAATTACCTCCCTAAGGACACATCTCGATTTCTTTTCATCTCTCGGGCCTGCTAAGGGTGTTAAGTTTAAGGAGAAACCGAAGGAAATAAAACTGGCAGGAAGAAGGGATGTTTTCTCTGACTGCTTCATTTTGGGGTTTGCATTCAGAAAAAAAAAAACACACACACACACAGCAACACTGCCTGAGACCACCTCTGCATCACCTTTCTCCTTTCCTCCTTCCCTGCTTCCTGGCAGTTCCCTGCATTTCCTGTGAAGGAAACAATACCTGGTCAAAGCTGCCTCTTTGTAACCTCCCCTGCCCACAGCCAAGTGCACGTTCACTCCTTTCTCAGCCTCGCTTTTGGCAAAGAAAGAGGTGGCATTTGCGTTTGCTAACTCCTCCCTCCACATTCGAGTTAATCAGCCAGGGTATTCAATAAATCGAAACTTTAACATTCCATAAGTGCTTTAGCAGTCAACATTCCAGCAGGGTAAAGTAGGCCAGACTTAAGATATAAAATATTATAGATTTCTGCTTGGGGGGAGGAGGTAGTCTCCAAAGACCATGTAAAGTAAATAGCTATTTGTTGTAATTGGAGAGCAGGGCCCCCAAGGATTACCCTGGAATCCATGTGTTCAGAAGGAGTCAGGCTGAGCCCAAGAGCAGCCCCGACTCCAAATAATAACCTGTTGGCACAGCCGATCCTCCCCCCTCCCCACCCCCAGCACCCCCATTCTGCAACCAGTAGCCAGTAGGGTTTCATCCTCTACCTGGCTGGTGGCACTTTCGGGCGGTTCACAGTGATCCTGACAAGCGTGAGGGGCACCTGTGGGCTGGCCCAGCAGGGCTCGGGAGCCAGACTGGAGCAGAGGCCTCCCGCCAGGTGGGACGCAGCAAACTCCTGCAGCTGCTTTGGGTTTGGAGCGATCTGGTTCTTATTTGGCAGGACGCCAAGGCACTGTCTTGGCCATGAAGGTCTGAAAGGATGGAGCCCGGGCAGGTTATGGAACCACATGAAATGACACGTTAGCCGGTCTCCGGGCTGGGCTCTGAAGCAGCGGGACCCAGGAATTGTCCGGCAGCAGGCAGAGCAAGGGGGGACAGGTCAAGATGAGGCAGGGCAGAGGGAGGTCCCGGGCTTTGAGGGCGTGAGAGGACCAAGGACAAACTCTGTCTCCTTAATACTTTGCCGCAACACTTTGTTGTTAACACCCCTCTCCAGCTGTAGCTGGGAAAATGAGAAAATGGCTTGTTTTCTCTCTCCCTTCATGCTGGCTGGGATTCAGGAGAAGGGTTAGGAATATCTGTTCCATCATCATGTGCCACTGGGTTCCCACAGTTTGAATCCAGCTAATAGGAAAGTTGGCAGAGGGAAATGATGCCCCAAGACAGCTGGGCAGGGATGACTCCAGCTGTTGGAGACCCCTGTTACTGGACACAACCCAAGTGACTTCCTGCATGATCTGTCCTTTGGCATCGTTTTAACAGAGAATTGGAGAAAAACTGCGGTGACTCAAATGGCCACACCTCTTGGGTTTCATGATTTGTTCTCACACCAGGTCCTGGGTGGTGAGATCACAAGCTGACCTCTGCTACATAATGAGCTCAGGGTGGTTAGGGACACGAGATACTTCGAGAATGAGGGAACTGCAACTCGGGGCTCAGAAGTAATCTGCCTGAGCAGAGCAAAACACCGAAGGTTCCAGGGCATTGGCTTCCCTCAGAGTTCAGCACCCAGAAGTGAATCATGACCTGGTTTCTCATTTCCCTGCCACACTGGCTGTTCTCCTTCGAAGACATCCCTCTTTTTCTGTCACCCTGTTTAAACATAGCAGAACCGAAAAGGGTCCTATCAGTGTAGCCTAAGGTGGAGCAGAGCGGGGTGCTCCTGTTGCTTATGCCAGTTACTAGACCTCTCTGAGTATAGCCCCAAATCGCATGAGTTTTCCCCCTTTTCTCCTATGTTTTACATTAGCTTTTTCATCATTTTTTTATTTTGACCTGACTAGTTTTGCATTAGCTTTTTCATAATCTCATGACTCACCTGTACTAAGCTTACCTTCTTCTAGCAAATCCCCTAAGCCATGCTTGTGTGTTTTGCTAAGCCACATCTCCCCCGGTCCAAAGATGGGCAGACCTGGATTTGGCAAAAAGGCATGAAAACAGACAAGGACAGTACATGTGTTCCAGGAAATATATGTACACAGTTGCCTGAACTGGGGAGGAGGGTGGGAGCACAGTATGGAAATAAAAAGAAAGGGAGAAATAACAAGCCCTTGAACAGACCAATGATGATAAAAGGTACAAACCAAGCACTTGAGGCTCACCCTCCCCGCTACAAAACCCCAAACACAAAACATTTTGGGTAATTGGTCTGGGGACCAAAGTGTGGGACATTACATTTTATTATTTTTTAAGAAAAGAATTTATTCATTCCTTTTGGAAAGGAGGAAGGATGAAAGGGAAACATCCATGTGTGGTTGCCTCCCACATGCCTCCAACTGGGGACCTGGCCTGCAACCCAGACATGTGTCCTGGCTGGGAATTGAACCAGCGACCTTTGGGTTCACAGGCTGGCACTCAATCCACTGAGCCACCAGCCAGGGCTACATTTTATTCTAATTAAAGCGTATTTTGTTGGTGTCAGCCCATTTTCCCATTGTCTTGAAATCTCTTTGGAGTTTGTTTCTGTCAACCTCTCAGCTGTGTATCTTCTGGAACAAGGGTAGGCCGTGCTTCTATGTCCTCTTACAAGGCGTTTATTAAAATGTTAAATGGGGCAGCAGCAAAATCAGAATCTTACAGTACAACTAAAGATTCTGTCTGTCCCTTCCAGTCAGTATCCATGTAACCGCCACGTAGCACCAAGTATTTTTCCTTCCCCCTCTACCATCTTGTGTCAACCTCTTTTCCCAAAATTCCTTTCTTTGTACTGTAACAACCAGATTGAGGATAAAACTTGGAGGCCTTCAATGCTGAAGGCCAAAGGCTGCATTGTCAGTGATCCACACAATGACAGCCAAAAACCTTGACATTCTTCAAATCTGCCACACCTGAACATCCCCCGGCCAGCCCCAGTCACTGAGGCTCTTTAGACTTCCCACTGGACTTTTGAGCCTGACTTAAAAATTAGCCACTTAACAACAACAATAAAATTAAATTAAAAAAACAAACCAAAACAAAAAATAGCTGCGTATATTTGTAAGTGATCTTGAAGAAATCAGTCTCACTTTCTATATATGTAGACTACGTACACTATTATTACCCTTGAGAATTGCATTTTGGGATAAGACAGACAGCCAGATGTGAACTTATTTCACACCTTCGGGTGCCTCTGGGAATTGATCGTATCGGGTTTGGATCCGGACATTGAAAAGCATGGTCAGAGACAGGAATGTCTCAGAGGAAGCTAGTTGTCCATTATACGTGCATCATACAATAAGAGGGTGACGTATACAGTCTCCAGCATCCCCAGCATTTCAGTTTTGGGTCCTTTTACCCTCTAAGTGGTTGATTTCTTTCTGCCTCTTACTGCTACTCAGTAAATGAAAATGGTCCCAAGTCCTCGCCCCTAACCTTGTCAGCTAGAGGGACATTTCTGAATGTCTTCCCTTTCCCCTTAAACTTGCAACACCTAAAATCAGTACCAAGTCCCATACCACCTGCCAACTCTTTGCCATGGATAAAGTTGAAATGCTCAAGAGAGGAGGGGGAAGTGACAGGCTTGTCATCCAGGGACTGCTCCGGCTGAGAGCGCTTTTCACAGGCAGCTCTTCCCAGGCCAAGTTCTGCATCCTAGTGAGTGGCCTGTGTGGCCTTTGTTAGAGTCAGCTACTGGCAGTTGACAGCCCCATGTGGCATTAAGGACACGGGAGCTAAGAGGGTGCAAAACAAGTTCAGCCCAGAGCACAGCAAGGTAACACCGTGGGCTGCAGGGAAGAAGGGCGGGGCTTAGGAAGGTACAGAAACTGGGCCACATTCTCTCACTTAGGAAGCTGTCCTGCCATTTCTTGAAATGGTATTTCACAGGAATAGCACCTTGTAGTTAGGATCTTTCGTAGCTAAAGCTTTCTCAGGTCTGGTCTCTTCCTCGTAATATGCCTAAGGGTGTTGAGCAGAGGCAGAGATGGGTTCCCCCCATTTTGCGCATGGAAAACTGCGGTCCAGGGAGACCCAGTGTCTTCTCTGAGGTTCCATTCTTGCTGCCAAACATGGTTTAATCAGGTCACTCACGGAAGGCGCCCAGGGCTGGCCGCTAGTTGTGGATACATGACTGGTGGCTCCCGTTGCTTGCCCAGCTTCCTCCTAGCTTGATGTTAGTAATGGGCTGGCATTCACTTTCTTTGGCTCTACAGGCATCCTGGAGTTTATCAGCCTGGCCGTGGGGCTGATCAGCATCCGAGGAGTGGACTCTGGCCTATACTTAGGAATGAATGAGCGAGGAGAGCTCTATGGGTCGGTAAGTTTAGGGTTTTCTTTTCATCAGAGGCTATTACTGCCAATGTTTGGACAATGTAAGGCAAAAGTCTGAGTTTTTATCTGGCACTTGGAAGTCAACTGTAAAAAATCAGTGTCTTCCAGTCCTGTGTGGCTGCCTAGCAACTTACTGCCTACCTCTGTCACCCATTCAGCCCCCTTTCGCCTTTTCCATTGCAGGGCCAGCTAGTGTGATGCTAATAGTCAGCTGTGCTGGTTTGTTAGTGGGTGGCGAGGGGCCTTCACCTCCCGAGCAGGACATCTGAGTCGCAGTGGGCGCTCAGAGGAGAGGCAGACCGGCTGGCACAGAAACAAGCAGTGGAGGAGCTGGCGTTCAGATCGAGGCTTCTGACATGAACAGCCCAGTCCCTGAGGCCACATGAAGCAAATCAATGAAGAGTGAGGGTTCCAGGGTCTGGTGACAGCCCTAAGTCTCCTGCTAAGACTGGGTTGGCTGCAGTGCATGTTCTGTATTCTGGAAGCTGGCCAAGAGCTGGGGACAGGGGAGTGACTTTGCTGACCTTAACCCTTTCCGGGGACCCCAGCTCATGGCTTTGGCTTCCAAGTCACATAGCATGCTTCCTGGCTGCCTGCACCCCTTGAAATCAGAGCACATTTTTCCCTGACACCTCAGCGATAGGCCTGTCCCCAGCACTCAGTATCGGCCACCCCAGCAAGTACTATGGTGGCTGCATCAAATGTGAGAAGGGACAGAGGCAAGAGACGCAGGAGCTGCTGGCTTGAAGTAGCCAGATTGGAGGAATTTTGCAAGGAGATCTTTTCTAAAGCTTTCCAACTGACAGGCCTGAGGCCCTTCACCAGGAGAGCTCACCACTCACCTCCTGTGGAACTTTATATAGACGCAAGGCCTCTGCCTATCAGTTCACATGGTTGGCTGGAATCTCAGCACATGTGAACACCCTTAGCCCTAAGGAGAGAGAAAACTCAGGGTTGCCAGTGGGGCACTGGGCAGCCATGGCACCGATTCTCAGGCTCAGAAAAATCTCGGGCTCTCTTGTAGAATTGTACCCCTGAACTCTGTATAATTTTACTAACCAATGTCACCCCGATAAAGTCAATAAGAAAAACAATTAAAAAAAAAAAAAGAAAGAGAAATCTCAGGCTCAAAGAGCCAGATCAGGCCATCTCCTGCAGTCTCCTGCCTTCAGGGAAGATTTCACCTCAAACATTTTTCTGTGGCTCATGGAAGAGGGTGAAAGCAATACAGACAGGACTGTGTGCTACTATTTGGAAAGAAGATACCTCAGTGATCCCAGGGCAGAGGACCAAAATTTTCTAATGTCAATGTGCTGTTGCTATTTCAGGGTTCTCCACCAGCAAGATGGGATGGGAGAAATAGTCATATAACGGGCTCTGCTTTATTTTCTTGCCCTCACAGAAGAAACTCACACGTGAATGTGTTTTCCGGGAACAGTTCGAAGAAAACTGGTACAACACCTATGCCTCCACCTTGTACAAACACTCAGACTCGGAGAGACAGTATTACGTGGCCCTGAACAAAGATGGCTCACCCCGGGAGGGATACAGGACTAAACGACACCAGAAATTCACTCACTTTTTACCCAGGCCAGTAGATCCTTCTAAGTTGCCCTCCATGTCCAGAGACCTCTTCCGCTACAGGTAACGGATGCTAGCGTGACCTCTGTAATCCATGTACTCTGGGGCCACAGTTGTGTCTGCAAGCACTATACTCATAGCTTTTCAGTCCTCTTTCCTATCAATTTAGATAGCAGAGAAGCACTTACTGTTCAACTCGACCCAGCTGTTCCCTTGTTGTTCAAAGTGTATATCAAGGTTGGGTTATTTTGGGGAGGGCAGTGGGGGGAGGGGTGGGCTAGAGGGAATCTTGTATATACTTTTTTCTTTACTCATGTTCTTTCCCCTGAGGTGGCAAGAGAAAGAATGGGGGACCCCTGCCAAGGGCCAAGGATGTCTTGCCCCACAATCTACCCAAATACCTTGACAATAGGTAAACGAAATACCAAAATATCTGCCACAGATGCTACCTACAGAGCTTTGGAAAAGTCTCATTCAGAAAATCCTCAGGGCTACAGCCCTGCTGCAGGCCATCGCTGCGTTGGCTCTGCACACTTCTCATCTGTCCTGACATGCAGTTTTCCTGCCATTGGAAGTGGGAGATGGGGTAGGTTGCAAGAAAATGGTATTAAAATGTAAGCATGGATACTGTGCATAAGGACAAACTATTTATGAAATGTATATGCTATTTATTTTATATATTTATTTATTTCAAAATAATTTTATTTTTAATGAGAGATGCTATGACTGGATTTTCATCAGAAAGAATAAGGTCCTACTGAAATGGGATAAATGACTTATTAAAGGCTTTTATTGGCAATAAAATTGTCTTTATATTGTAACCACTGCCTAATTGTGTTGATTTGTGCTTTGAATAAGATTAGTGGGTTAGCTTCTTTTGCTTCAACTCCTTAGAATCTCCTGATGTCAGCATCACACTGCCTAGGCTCTCGATGACCCACCAGTCATGGTGTTAGCATTATCTAAGGGCCCTATCTGAAGTTCTGGCTGATTCCATGACATCAAACAGAGGTGAACCAAAGCTTCAGGAAAGGCCAGATCAACAGCTCTTACGGAAGCTCCCACTTCTGCTTAGGACTGGGTGTAGGGAAACCCTCCTCTGGGGGTTGTTGAGGCCCAAAGCCTGGAGGTCAGAAACCCTAATGGGTAGCTTCTTACTTTATCTATCTATTTATTTAAGAGAAAGTTGATTTAGAAAGTCACAGAGCTAGTAAAAGTGAGTCACTTGGGCTGCTTGGGCTCTGAAAAGCTACAGAAGCAAAAGAAGGGCCCTGGGAACTTCAGAAAGAGAAAGGAAAAGGGAATGTGTCTGCAGGCAGGAAAAGGCGGGGAGCATGGCCTGCTCTCATGGCTCCTTACTTGAGATACGAAGGGGAAGGGTTTCAAAGTAAACATAATCAACGGGAGGCTGATGTTTTCGGTCCAGTCAACCTACCTTCTGGAGGTGTCCCCCCAACTCCCCCTCCAACCCCAACCCCCCATCCCCTGCCAATGCTTTTCCTATAGAGTTCTTGGAAGCTGTTAGTACATTTCCATAAAGCAGCAGTTCTCGGGGTATATGGTCTCTTGACCAGCAGCAGCATCTGGGAATGTGTTAGAAATGCAAATGATCGGGCCCTACCCCAGACCTGCCAAATCGAAAACTCAGGCAGGGATGGAGGGAATCCAGCAATTTGTGTGTTAACCAGCCTCCCAGAGGATTCCTGTGCATGCTGAAGTCTGAGGCCGACCTGCTATAAAGGAATAGTTTTCAAAAGTAATTCTTCATGCTGATAAATGGCTTATAAATAAAGTTTTAGGATCATTTCAGTCCATAAAAAAAAAAAGAGTAGAGTGGCTTTAAGATCCCCAGCCTCTGTACTGATATTTACTGAGGTCGGAGTGTATGGTCATTAGCATTTTCCAGGAAACAACCAAAAAAATCCAAGTCTCATTGAGGGCCCAGGCACCAAGCAGGGCCAGTGGGAAACAGTTTGGGCTTTAAGATAGTCCTTCCTGGGGTTCCTCAATCACATCATACAAGCAGCTACTATTTTTCCTACTGGTTGAATGGAGGAAGCAAACAGCTTAGGTAGCCACTGACTTAAAAACTGAAACCAAAAAGTCTAGAAAAGCTCATCCAAATGTGAGCACCCAACAAGAAAACCACACACATGAGAATATACACACGGGATTGCAAACAAGACTGCAGGATGAAAAATGCTAAGTTGCATTGTGGGTGTGATCTTACAGACTCACCAATGGAACCACCAAGGTAGAGATCCCCCAGAGCCAGGATGGGCAGGCAAAGTTTCCTACAAGTGGCCATGCCTACCATGAGGCACCAACAGGAGGTAGAGCGTCAATGTGGCCAATGGCCATGTATACAGGTCTTTCCCAAAAGTATTGAGCCAACACCAATGTACTTAAAACAGTTTGTACAGCTAATACTGTAGGGACAGATCTCATATGCTGGACTACAGGGAAGAGACATCACCTCTAAAGGTCTCTGGGGAAAAAATAAAAATCAGCTGTCACATTTTAAATCACATTTTAATACGTATCACACCTTGATTTGAAAACCAACATTTTGCCTATATGATCTATGGTCAGCTACCTACAAGTTTGATACACAACCATAACTTCTTTTCTTCTCCAATTACAATTAACAATCAATATTATTTTATATTATCTTCAGGTACACATCACAGTGGTTAGAGATTTATAGAATCATTTACGAAGTGATTCCCACCTCAACAAGTCTAGTGTCCATCTGGCACCACATATAGTTATGACAGTATTATTGAGTATTTCCTATGCTGCACTTACAGCCACAACTTCTGAGGGCTTGGGAGACAAATGAAAACGATTTCAGCCAATAGGAAGCCGGCACTTCCCTGTGAGTAGGGCCAGTGTTTTTCTACTGAGGCATTTGACACGGGCCTGACAAGACCACAAGCACCACACTACGAGGCAGCATTTGCAAGGAAAACACCACTGTAATGAAAAAGGGAAAGACTCCGAAATCAGGCCATATACTTTTCCTCCGGGTGGAAGTAGAGGAAAAAGGCTAGAAAAAGGGTGTAGGTCCAAGGAGGCAGGAGGAGCTCATTAGGAGTGAGGAAGGCACTCTTTGGTATTGAATTATAGGAATAACAAGGAAAGGACATATGACCAGAAAATGGCAATAGGCAGCTGTTTCCTCTTTTGAAAAGAAGAGGGAGATAAATGGTGGGAAAGGAAAGGGGAGACAGGTGGTATAGTATTACTACATTGACCAACAGTTGCCAGCTTAGAAGGGTTGTAGAGCAATCTCCTCTAGACCTCTGGTTTTGAATGAAAACACGCACAGAGTCAACTTCTTATTCATTCTTGCATCCCTTCCAATGTTTAGAGTATTCCTGGAACAAGACAAACACTTAGAAAATGTTTTTGTTAAATAAAGGAATGGGTGGTTGAAATAATAAGTGAACAAATGGGCAAAGACATAGACACCTTTAGCAAATGTGTGCATGATACAAATGCTTGGCAAAAGAGAGTGAACGAATTATTTAACTGAATCCTCTGCACTGTTCTGAGTATTTTTAAATAGGCACAATGGCAAACCAAAGTGTGTCCCGGGAAACATAGCGAGTCCTTGTTGCTGGAAGTTTTTGAGCAGAGGCTAGCTATCCTTTTGACAAGGACACTGCATCACTAAGAGGGGACAGGGTAAATGCTAGATAAAATGACAGAATATGGCATTAGTTTACCGACTGTTTACTCCATTGGACCCCCAGATTTCTCCTGAGCACCAATAGTGGTCCAAGAAAGCAAATGTAGGATCTAAGAGTGCTACCCAACTGCTATTGTATGCCAAGGAAAACATTGTAGACCACAGATTCCAAACTTGGGATTCTCAAGGTCCTTAAAGGTCCATGAATGCCCCCCTAGGCCTCAACTCCCAAAACAGTCTGTACATTTTTATTTTTATGTACATTTGACCTTTCATTGGTTCTCAAAGCAGCCCCCCCAATGTTAGGAACAACTAAGTACCTTAGGATTCTCGTAGCCTCAAAGCTACGGGGGATGGGAGTACCGGAACGGTGGGGATGGGGTGGCTCCACTGCTCGGTGGTTCTGAACAAAGCTCAACCCAGGCCAGCCCCAACAGCAGGCCTGATATAGCAACAGCACTTCCCTCCCCCTTCCCGCACCCCACTCTCGTCACTGCTGCTGCCACTGGCAAATGTTGCTCCTGTTCGAAAAACAACCAGACACCGAACCACCAGGCCCCAACACAGGGAGCTTATCAGAGCCATCAAAGTAGACTCCTTCCCAAAAGGAATTTAATCACGGGCTTGAAATAATAAAAGAACCTGCCTTTATCTTACCTTTCACATAACTGCAGTGCTCAACCACCCACCCTCTGGCTGAAGAAATCCACCAGTCCCAGGGCTCTAGCGGGGCCACAGGTCACACCGGTTTGGTCCGATTGCTGGCGAGCAGGCCTAGCTTTTGTCCTCCTGAAAATGCTGGCCCTGGGGACTGCTTTCCCTTCTCTCTGGAGTAATCGCAGTTATGTTGCCTTTTCCCAGCACCTCAGGAAAACGGATGTGTTGAGGGATGTGACTGGTTAGGGACAAAGGGACCAGAGAGGAGAAAGTCTCCCTAGAAAAGACCCGTGCTCTGTCAGGCAGCTAAGTACCTTGCGCAGTGGAAGGATAAGAACAGTTTAGTTTGTCATCCCTAGAGCTCCTTCTATTCTCAACAGAAAATGGAAGGCCTTTCCGAACAGGTCCGCGCAACAGGGCTCTGGGTGAGGCTGCACAGATACCCAGCTGTCTCCTTGACCTTCCGTGGTCTCCACTCCTCCATCCCAGCTGTTTTCCCTCTGCAGCTCTTTCCAACTCCCAGACAAGGGGTGGAATCAACCCTCGTCTTCATCGTTGACAATGGAGCAAAAGATGTGCACATAACATGTTCTTCAGGTCCTGGAATCCGACCAACCTTCTTTACATCCAGGTTTGGTGCATTGGGCACCATCACGCAAGGCAAAAAGTCACTCACTGGTTTGATTCCCGGTCAGGGCACAGGCCTGGATTGCTGGTTTGGTCCCTGGTTGGGGAGGTTGGCAACTGATGGATGTTTCTCATGCTGATTCTCTGCCTCTCTTTTTCCCTCCCTTCCCACACATTGGTGAATGAGACAGATGTAGTTCCTCTCCTCATGACACGATGTAGGCAGAAGACAGACATGAAGGAAATCTACCTATCGTAGTGAGTGCTGTAAAGAAAGACTATGTGGCACTAGTGCTATGAGAGTGTTTGCAGGAAGATGTAGCTGGTTAGGGTGAGGCCACATGAAAAAGTGATGCTTAGGGTGAGCCCTGGAGGGTGAGTGGGCATTAGCTCAGTTGGGGTAGAAATAGCTTTCCAGGCAGAGAACAGGAATATATAAAAGCCACAGGCAGGAAGGAATGAGGCATGACCAAATAAAAATTAAAATATAAAACTGCAGGAAAGCAGTATGGCTGAATTGCAGTAAGCCACAGTGTGTTTACCTATAAAACAGGGATGATCATACTTTCTGCCTCAAGACCTTTGCTGTGAAGATTACATAAGATAATGGATGCAAAGTATAAAATGCTTAACACAGTACCTGGTGCATAGTAAGCGCTCAATGCCTGTTAACTACTGCTATTTCCTTGACTTCGTTATTTCTCATTACCAGTACTCATTTGAAGGCGTATCTCTGAATGAGCATGCATTGATTGCTCCATCCCCTCTCTGTGCATGATTCTGCTGGGGTTTTAGAAAGGACAGGTACCAGAAAGCAAGGTGGCACATGGGACAATCGTGCTGTACAAGTGCTGGCCTCTTACTAAGAACATATGACAGTACCCGCTTGGCAACTCCATCTTCTAATGGACCTGCCATGAAGCAAACCAACAGAAGCTCGCAGCACTCACCCCACTTCTATCTTAGTTGTATTTTAGCAGTGCATGCTAGGGTCGCAGCATCCGCCTTTGTCGGCTCCCATCACCCCACCAGCGACACCTGGGTGCCACATATCCCAAACCCTCCACTTTCATTTCTCTTTGAGCCCCATCCCAGTCCCCTCTAACACGCCACACACTAGACCGCTAGCAGACCCCCTGCCAGCAGATACACATGTACCTGGTCAATTTCCAGTGTCCCTGGGTCCCCCCAGTTGGAAATGCTTCACGTTTCCAAACTCAGCACCCCATCCTACCTTACCTATCACTTTTTCCTATAGATCCTCCCAGGCTTCGCTCTCAGGCTGTTATACCTACACACAATAAGTCCTAAATCCTATTCCAATAGAAATCCAGCGCACTGCCTCCTCAACATACAATCTGAATGTCATGGCTATATCCAGCACAGGGTAGGTTAGAGAGCCCTCACCCAAAGTCCCATCCAAGTCTAGTTGCAAGTGCCCCCTTTCTCTGCTTCTGCTCCTGGATTGTCAACATTATTAAGTTAAGCAATGAAAACTGGGTCATCAAAAGGCTGCACTACGAGTAAAATCTCACCAACTTCAAATGGACCAGCTCTTTCACCCACTTAGTCTTCATTCTGTCTGGCATTCACCACAGCTCATCATAAAAATGCCTAACATCTAAACGACTTCATACGGGCTCAGTGTTAACCAAACTTCTCTGGCAAGCACTTAGTGTAATTGTCTAAAAGTACAGACTCAGGAGCTTGGTTGGGACCTCCTAAGTCAGAATTTCCAGCTGAGAGGCATGGTTATCTTTACCAGTGGATGTCAAAATTTTTGACCTAAGGAACCTTTACACACTTCAAAATTACTGAGGGCCTCAAAGAGCTTTTGTTTATGTGAGTTATAGTTACTGCTTTTTACTATATTAGAAATTAAAATTCAGAATTTTATTATCTAATCATTCCCTTAAAATAACAACCCATTACCATGAATATAAATCACATTTTTATGAAAAAAACTATATTGCCAAAGATTTGGTGAGAGGTATTCTTTTACATTTTCCAAACCTCTTTGACATCCACCTTAATAAAAGACAGCTGGGTTCTTATGTTGGCTTCTTCATTCAATCTGCTGCTATGTGTTCTCTTAGTTGAGGTATAGGAAGAAAATCTGGCCTCTCCTAGATCTGTGATTAGGAAGAGAGGACCTCATGAACCCCACAGGTTTTTAAACCACACTCTGAGAACCGCTGCTCTGTCTATCCAACAAGTTTCCAAGTAATTGTCATCAGTTGCTGGTGACAAATTTTTCTTTTTGAAGGAGATAATATTTTATAAAGGCTTCTCAGGGTATCTACGCTTTTGTACATTTCTTAACAGAGAAAGCAATGCTAGGGTGTCCAGTGTGGATCTAGAGGTGTCCAGCAAGACCCAAGAATGTCTGGTGTAGATCTGGATGTCAGTTGTGAACAGCGGGTTATCTGGTGAGGACTCGGGTGCCCAGTGTAAATCAGGGCACTGCATCATGTGCCCATCACTGTCTTTTGACCCAGTGATCCCACTTCTGGGAATATATCATAAGAATCCCAAAAAATGAATTTGAAAGAATGTATGCACCCCTATGTTCATTGCAGCATTGACAATAGGCAAGATTTGGAAACAGTCCAAACTTTTGCAAAGAGGTTGTACCGTTTTACATGTGCACCAATGATACATGAGCATTCTGATTTCTGCACACCTTCACTGCCACTTTCTATTTTCCATGTTTTTAAAAATCTAGCCTTCTTAGTGAGTGTGAAGTAGTCTAGATTTGAATTTTCCAGATGATTAATGGTGTTGACCATTTTTTTCAGGGCTTCTTGACCACTGCATATCTTCCTTAAAGAAATGTCTATTAACAATAATCAACAAAACTAACAACCAGCAAAACGGAACCAGATATATGAATACAGTGAATAGGCCTTCACTGGTCAGGGGGAAGGGGGTTGGGGGGAGGGGGGAGGCAGAGGCAAGGAAGGGGAGCAGCTTAGACAAGAACCTAGTATAAAGGAACCATGGACATGGACAACAGGTGGGATTGACTTTGGAGGGGAATGGGTGAGTGGGTACAGAAATCAAGAAGAGAGAAGAGAAAATAAAGAAAGGAGGGAGACGGAGGAGATCAAAAAGGGGATGGATGTAATACAACAATAAAATTAAACTAAAAAAAAAAAGAAATGTCTATTCAGATTCTTTAATTCTATTTATTTATTTATTTATTTATTTTAAAAATATTTTATTTATTATTTTTAGAGAGAGGTGAAGTGAGAAAGGCAGAGAGGGAGAAAGACATCCATGTATGGTTGCCTTTCACTTGCCTTCCAGCTATGGACCTGGCTGGAGGCCTGGCTTGCAACCTGGTTATGTGCCCTGGCTAGGAATCAAACCAGTCTTTGTTCATTTTTAAATTGGGTTATATGTCATTTTATTATTGACTTAAAAGATTTCTTTATTATGGACACAAGAATATGGTGTGAGTTAGAGATTCGACCTCTTTGTTTTGTGTGTGTGTGCGCCCAGGTATCTTGGCACCATTTGCTGAAAACTATTCTTTCCCCCACTGAATAGTCTTGGCACTCCTGTTGACAATTAATTGACCAATGATATATGAGTTCATTTCTGTGTCCTCAATTCTACTTATTGGTCTATATGCCTAGCCTTATGCTTCTACCACACAGTCATGATTACTGTAGATTAATTTGTAGTCGGTTTTGAGATCAGGATGTGGGAATCCTCCAATGTTGCTCTTCTTTTCCAAGATTATTTTAGCTATTCTGGGTTCCTTGAAATCCCATAGTAATTTTAGGTCTAGTTTGTCAATGTATACAAAGAAGCAATCTTGGATTTTAATGGAGATTGTACTGAGTCTGTAGATCCATTTGTGGAGCACTTGTGATCTTGACACTATTAACTCTTCCAGTCCCTGAACATGGGATGTCTTTCCATTTATTTAGATTTTCTTTAATTAATTTCAAACAGGCTTTAGACTCATTTTACTTTCCTCCTCATTCGGAGTGTGCTTCCCTCTCTGAAAACTATGTCCTTTCTCTCAACAGCTGATCGCAAGTCTTCTACACAACCTTATCCTTTGAACATGTTCAAATTTCTCTCATTCTTGAGGAACATCTGAAACATACAAGTGAGGGATGAAACTATTAAGAAAAATATCAAATCCCTGGCTGGTCGCTCAGTGGGGTGGGCACTGGCCTGCAAACCCAAAGGTCGCTGGTTCAATTCCCCAGCCAGGGCACATAACCAGGTTGCAAGCCAGGTCTCCAGTCAGGTCCGTAGCTGGAGGCAGGTGAAAGGCAACCATACATTGATGTCTCTCTCCCTCTCTGCCTTCCCCTCTCTTAAAAAAATAATAACTAAAATCTTTTTTAAAAATTGAAGACAGAAAAGACAAAAGAAAGAAAGAAAGACTATTCAACAGTAGAAGAATGGCTATAATTTATGGTACATCACTATGATCAATTCTTATGCAGTCCATTTAAAATGAGATTGTTCAATATTTTAAATGGCATAGAGACATTCTCTGAGAATAATTTAAAAGGAAAAGCAGAATGTAGAATTGTATGACATTATGATCTCAAATATGTAAATATATCATACATATAAATTTAAAAAAACAATAGAAGTAAATGAGCCAAAATGTTGCATGCTTATCTCTGAACACTAGATTTTTATCTTTTTAAATTAATTTATTATTGTTCTATTACAGTTGTCCTATTTTACCCTTATGGCTCTCTAGGTTTTTATCTTTAACTTCTATGTTCTCCTGTATTTTCGTAACATTTTTCAGTGAACATGTATAATTATCCACATACTTGACTGCCTTTACGCTATTAGAGTATTTAATCAAACCCCCATCAATGGGCATTTAGGTTGTTCCTAGTCTTCTGCTACTATACCCAACAGTCAAGCGAGTATCCTTGTACATATATTTTTATGGATACATGTATGTGTGTGTGTTTGTGTGTGTGTGTGTATCATGAATTCGTAGAAGTGAATTTTTCTGGGACAAATGGAATGAGCATCTTTAATTTTGATGACAGTGTCAAGTTATCCTTCATCGAAGGATAGTACTGCCAATCATTTACGAGGATGTCTGTTTTTCCATGCCATTGTCAATTTTTTAAAATGTTTTTTATCTTCGCTGAGAGGTAGATAAAAATGTACTTATTTTAGCTTCGTTTTCATTTTATGACTGAGATTAATCACCTTCCCATTTGTTTAAAAGCCATTGGCTTTGCTTCCACTTCCTTATTTTAAAACTGGGGAGACTGACACCCAAAGGGGGTAATATATTTAAGGGTACATACCTAATTAGCGGCAGAAGCCAACTGAGCTCTGCCCTGGCTGGTGTGGCTCAGAGAGTTGGGATGTGATCCCGGAACCCAAAAGGTCGCTGGTTCGACTCCCGGTCAGGAGAAGATGGCTAGAGCCAGACACTGCAGGAGCGAGGACGCTGGCTCCAGAGCACAGGTGGGCGGACTCACCTACTGCGGGAAGGGAAAGAAAGGTCAGTGCGGGGACTGAGTGGGACGGAGGTGGGGAGGTTCTGACTAGCTGACGCGCTGGTCCTTCTCGGTGAGGAGGAGACACGGCCACCCCCTGGGTGTGGAGCGGAGGGTACTAAGCCGCGACTAGGGCCACTGAGAAGGGTTTCTGGGCAGCTGCGTTTGGAGTCTCAGCTTCGCTGCAGCTCCAGTGCGGAGTGGTGAGCGCTCCTTTGCTGAGAAAACGTTTTCGTGATTGAGATAATGAGGGCGACTGGCGACAAGCAGCTCCTGCGGAGAAGTGGGAGCGGAAGGCCATGGCCAGGCCTGCGAGTGGAGGGCGGGAGGCAGGCGACTGGAGGCAGCAAGTGCGGGCCGTCGTTTTGAGAGGCTTGGCGGAAAAGAAAAGGGGAAAGACAACGCGATGGCCTGAGGACGAAGCAGGGAAAGGACACTCGCCTTCGTTTTTCGGGTAGGAGAGACTGAGACCTGCAGAAGATGCTGTGCAGGCAAGACTTCACTCATTCGTGGGACCTAAATCTGAAAGCAACCAATGAATCAATGAGGCAAACAAAAGGCCCTGGAGGACACAGACCACAGTATGAGGGTTAGCAGAGGGAAGGGGTGGGGGCTCAGCAAAGGGTAAAGGGGTCAAATGTATGGTGATGGGAGATGACTTCACTTTGGGTGGTGGGCACGCAGTGCGGTATACAGACCGTGCATCGTAGAAATGTACGCTGGGGACCTGATCTTCTCAACCAATGTCACGCCAATGCATTTAATTTAAGAAAAGACATAGGTACAGAAATCAAGAAGAGAGAAGAGAAAATAAAGAAGGGGAAGGAGATGAAGGGATCCAGAGGAACAGAGAAGGAGACATCAGTACACACTCAGGGAGCCGACTGGGATGGTATTGACGTTGCCATCATGTTCTCAGGTGACATCTACCTGCAAGACATTTACGCGTACAGCCATTAGACGTGTGCCACACCTGTCAGGTGCTGAGGACATTCAACCGAGCCAAGTGGACGGGTCCCTGCTACGCAGGGGCTCACACATCTGGTAGGGGAGCAAACACATTAATCGAGCAATCACACAACCATCCGTATTAGTTTCCTATTGCTGTCCTTAACAAATACCACTAACTAAGTGGCTTACAACAACACCCACTTATTATCTGACGGTTCTATACGTAGGGTACAAGTCCGACATGGGTCTCATGGGGCTGAAATGAAGGATTGGCAGAGCTGCGTTCCTTTCTGGAGGCTCTAGGAGGGAGTTGTTTTCCTTAGCCTTCCGCCCTCTGCAGGCCACCCACGTTCCTCACCTCATGACTCTCTTCCTCCATCTTCAAAGGCTTCAGCATCTCAGGTCTCTAACCCTTTCTTTCTAGTCGCATCTGCCTGTGACTCTCCCTCTTCCTATCTTTCCCATGTTGAAGCACCGTGTGATGACACAGAGCCCATCCCATAATCGAGGCGACTATCCCCATCTGCTGATCACCTGCCTAAGTCACCTTCATTCCTTTCGTTCCTGCAACCTGAAGTCTTCATTGCCATGAAACTGAACATCCTTACATGTGCTGGGGATTACGACATTAGGGACCATTATTTTGCCCACCACACCATTTAATTACAAATTGTGCATTGCAGACGGTACTGGCTTAAATAAAGCTGTGACCTTCTGTGCATAAGCACAGAAGCATGTCAGTTCCTGGAACCAGCCTTTTGAGTTCTGTTCTTCACTGCCCACAAGTGTTGTGTTTGCAGTTTCCACTGAGGTGCCTTCTTCCTTAGTCTCTACATGGCTGCATTCTCGCTGTTTTAGGCATTGCTTCAATGATACCTAGACTTTATCAGGTGGAAAAATGAAAATCAAACTTAGGCCAGAATACTTCTTTTACCTTTAGGATTCTCAATTGGTGCCTAGTTGAACTGGTGAACTGGTACATTGAAAAAAATGAGCCCTGGCTGGTGGCTCAGCGGAAAGGTGCTGTCCTGCAAACCCAAAGGTTCGATTCCCCAGTCAGGGCACCTAACCAGGTTGCAAGCCAGGTCTCCAGCCAGGTCCCCAGCTGGAGGCAGGTGAAAGACAACCATACGTGGATGTCTCTCTCCCTTTCTTTCTCCTTCCCTTCCCCTCTTTCTAAAAATAATGAATAAAATCTTTAAAAAATAATGAGTGAGCTCTGATCTCTTAAAACATATGCGAGGGGGGGAAAAACATTAGAAAGTCTTTGCACTGGATTTTTTGGACACTTTCATTTGTATCACAGAAGGAAACAAAAGGAGAAAGCCAAACCCTCTCAACAGTGCTGAAGGACGGAAGGAAGTGCATTGAAAACACCAACCGGGAGTGTTGTTTCCTTCAGGCCTTGCTTTAGAGTAAAAGCAGACAAGTGAGAGCTGGTAAGCCAAAGAACAAAATAGTGACATACTCTAAATCATCCACAAAAGGCTTGGATTGAGTCGTGGTTCTAGAAAGGGTTGTACGCTTGTGAGAAAACACAGATTCCTAGATACATGCTTTTGAATCCCGCCTCTTTCAATGAGTTACATGACACTGGGCAAATAATTTAATGTTTTTAAAAGATTTCATTTATTTTTAGAGAGAGGGGAAGGGATAGAGAAAGAAAGGGAGAGAAGCATCCATGTGTGGCTGCCTCTCGTGTACCCCCAACTGGGGACCTGGCCTGTAATCCAGGCAAGAGTCCTGACTGGGAATCGAACCAGCGATCCTTTGATTTGCAGGCCAGCGCTCCATCCACCGAGTCACATCAGCCAGTCTAATTTAATGATTTTAAACCTATTTCCTCATCCTTAAAACAGGAATTACAAAAATAACTCTTCGTACTGCCTGACACATAAGAGGTGTTCAATAAATATTGCAGTACGAGAGAATATTCAGAGAGGTGAAATAACTTGTCCAAGATTATATAAACGGAACCTGGCCCCTACATTCTAGCAGATTAAACTCATTTTGTGCACACACTCCTGACTCCCACAAATAGCCCTCATTTTAAAGCTTAGTTCAGTCCCAATTCTGAAAATTGGCTTAATGTGCTCTGGCACATTCAAGTAATGAATTGAAATTCAAGAGTAACAGGAGGTATCTTAATGAGGACCGAGTAGCTGAAGACCTGGGTGCTCCTGACCATCCCTGGGCTCTTGCTTTTTCATGATTGTAAGGGAAGAGGCCTGGGCGACAGGGTCTCTATGACCCCTTCCACCTCATTGTGTAATTACAATATAAAAGTGTGTGCGTGGTGGGGAAGGGCGAGAGTCCGGAGAAGTAAGGGGGGAAGGTTGCAGGCAGGCTCCACATTTGAGCTGAGCACACCCGGCAGAGTGTTTACTTTGCTGAGAATAGGGTCCAAACAAGCCCGCATCCTTAATACCTGTGAAGCCCAACCTCCACGCTATGTGGTTGAAAACCTACCAAGAGCTGGGAATGAACTAACAAGACCTCGGATGATCATGTTAACCACGATCCCTTTCTCTTAAGTTCGGCTTTGTTTTCACTGAAACGCATTCGGCCGGCTAGACACAGGCTCCTACCTGCTTTGCCACTGGCGTGTGCGGACAAGCAGGTACAGAAGAAAAAGACTATTTCCATCTTTTCTTCTATTAGTTTTCAGAAGTTTTTGTCACGTGACTCGACTCTTTATAAAACCTGCAGTTCAGAAAGCAGGCCATGTTGTTACGTAAGTCAATATAAACAAATATAAATTCCTACTCACAAACTTCGTCCGGATCGATTTAAACATCAGCCCAATTTAGACTTCGCGATGCTGAACAATAGAGTGGGTCTTTGTAACAATTATTTACTTAAAAGGTGACTTCACAAAGGGTGATTTAGGTTCACCTTGATGTTCTGTCACGTGTATTACCCAACCTTACCCAACCAGGCAACCTGTTTTAATTCCCTGAGCCCCAGAGGCGGTAGGCAGGCAGTCCTGGGAAAGCCTCGGGGAGAGATATAGGAGGCTCGGTTGTGGAAGTGGTCATTAGAGCCGATTACAACGTGACTTATCTGCATTGTCATTAAAATGCCTGTCAGACTTCTCATTTTCTAAACACAGGAAAAGAGAGGAATAGCTTAGCGAGGGAGAGGGTTAGCCCAAGAGAAAGGATTTCTAATTCTGTTCACAAACTTAACCACTAACCTTAGACAAACACGTGCCTTTGGCCTTCAAACTGCGCTTAGCCCAGTGAACCCTAAGTCCGGGAGCTGAAAGGGACCTTGGGAAATCACCTGGTCCAACGCCTTGCCTTCAAGAAACTATCGAGTTGTTCTAGTCCCGTTTTCCGAAACATGAAAGACCCAGATAATTCAAGTAACTAGAACATCTTGTGCTTCCTAAATGCAATGGATTTGATTTTGGTCTTCTAGCGCAACTGTCACGAGGAGAATGGAACTATCCTCCTCACTTTTCTCAGATGTTGTCTACAGGTTAACATATAACTGCGAAGCATTTTCAAAATACCAAGGGAAGCTTATAAATATAACATTACCAAATGGAGATACTAACACTTGGAATAGATGGGCCTCAAGGGAAAGTAACAGGAGTGGGTTCAACCCTTTGAAGAATTAGCTCAAGGAAAGAAATCGAACTACAGTCAGCTTACTTAAAAAGGCCGCAATTCCCTTCCTGCAAATGTGTAAGACTGTCATTAGGAGCAATGAAAAATTGAGGAAGAACAGCAATACTATTAATGGAGGTATCTTTAGGTTTGAGTCATCAAGAGCTGAAATTCTTGTAAAATAAAAAGTCCTGAATAAAAGTGGGCTCCTTGGGGAAGGGTTAAAAAACAACAGGTTTTTGTTACAATGTGATATACAACCTCTAATGGCTTTTTGCCTCTTGTCCTTAAAATGATCAGTAGTCTGGTCACCGAATGCCTGGACTCATGATCTATCTTCCTGTCTCCAATCTTTCTTCACCTTGCATTCCAGACCATCCAAATTACCCTGCCCACATCACCGCCTCTACCAGCTACTTGGAACACGTCAGGTGCCTCACATGCCCTCCTTATCTTCACTATCAAATTACGCATTCGTGACTTCAAGGCCTTCTATCGACCCGCTCCAATCTCGGCTCATTCCTGGTCCTCTGTGGTCCTTTTCTTTCAATACTATCCTTTCTCATGCACGTTTAACAAATCCCATTCTTGCACCTGGTAAGTCATCACTTCATTTTTCTTGAAAAACAAACTCATAATTGAACTACAGGGGGAAGGGGGTCACGCCTTTTTAATAGGCAGAAGTTTCTTGGTGATCAGTGGTTACGATCAGCTAAAGGAGATTGGAGGCAAGCTCTTCCTCACACATTTCTATCAGGGAGGATGAAATAGTCTGGAGCAGTGTGGAATAGTGCGGCTGAGCAGGTTGCTCAGACTCTCTTAGTTCTAGTAAATTGTCTGTTAAAGAGCATGTGGGGTATTTAGTATGTCTCAGCTTTCCACTCAAGGAACACTATGGTTTAACAAAAACCTCAATTCCGAGGCTGCCTTCCTTGGTCAAGTTGTGTTGTGGTCACTATCACGAAGATCCCTAGAGCAAGGGGCCGAAGGGGGATTCCCTTCGTTAGCTAAATAGGCATCATGGTGTCAGGAAGGTTATTGCTAAGCCAAGGTGGCCATATACATTGTACAGTATTCCTATGGCCGTCTGTACTCGGGGAAGTAAAACTCTTACGTGGAGGCTGGAGGGGCCATTCCGTTACTACTCCAACATGAGTGATGTGGGCAGTCTGGTCACCTGGCAGATATTGAGCTTACAAACTACATATTTTGGATTTTGAATTTTATTCACCTCAGTATAAACAGCATATATAAAATGTTGCACAGACAGGAAGTATTTCTGAAACTTAGTCACTTCTTTGGGATAGGCAGAAAATACAGAGTTTGGTGGGGGGTAGTCAATGGTGGAAGAATTTCCCATTTCTAAGGGCAGAAGTTCGATTTGGAGATAAGACAAAAGTCACTTGAGAATATTTCTGGTCAAACAAGGTGGCGATAATCTGAACATAAATTTTAGGGAAATAGGGATGTAAAAGGATGACCTATCTTACTGTTAAGAATAAGTATGAGCCCTGGTTGATGGCTCAATGGATAAGACACCAGCCTGTGAACCCAAAGGTCGCGGGTTCGATTCCTCAGCCAGGGCACATAACCAGGTTGCAAGCCAGGTCTCCAGCCAGGTCTGTAGCTGGAGGCGGGTGAGAGGCAACCATACATTGATGTCTCTCTCCCTCCCTCCCCTTCTCTCTAAAAATAATGAATAAAATCTTTTAGAAAAAGAGTTAAGGATCTAGAGCCTCACAGCATGCCATGCTCAAAAGAAACAATGATTAACCAAGATAATTGTTTTTCAAGTTTTGTTTGGGGCCCAGAAATATGTACCTGGTTTTATGACACTAAAGGGAGAACAGACATAGGTAAGGGAAGGCTATGGAATACCCAGCCTCCCTGGAGGCCTGGTAATACGTTTTCCTTCAAGTTCCTTCCTACGGCTTCAGGTGGGTGAACAGCTTTTGTAATATCAAGAGTGGGTCGGCAGTCCGGCCCGACTGAAATGAGTGGTGTGGCTCTCAGGAGGCCGAAGATGGTGCTGGATTTACACAGACACAACCAAAACTAACACAGACACACGTAGGTTTCCTGGTATGTAAATTATTTTTGAGGTTAAAGATCTCCTTTTACAGAATTTAGTATATAACAAATTAAAAAAAAAAACCAAAAGAAACAAAAACAAAAAAACAAAACAAAAAAAAACAAGCGTCTTCACCTCCCAACATTAAATAACTAAATGTGCAAAAGAACCACCATTAAATAGGTCATCAAAAGCTATACATTTTCTATGAAACAATATATGCACAGATTTTCAAAGCTGTGAAAATGCAATAAAGAGCACAACACATTTTGGTCACTTTATTAAATGACATTAAATAGATTAAGTTTCAACTACTAAACAGCACTTTGAATGGTGAAAACACAGATAGTATTATTGTCATACTTGAATGCTTTTCTTTAAAAACACAATTCCAGTCCTTATAATATATTACAAAACAGCCTTAAAGGAAGAAGTGACATCTTTTCTACAGTACTTAAGATACTCAATACAGAACTGAAAAGCAGTCTAACAGAAACCAAGGCAAGTCTTCACAGCTGTATGATTTCAGCAGCCAAAGCTGGATGATGGACTGAAACGTTACTATACAACTGGGACAAAACATATACAATATCACAATACTAAGCAAAAACGCTTTACACCCAAAGAAATAAAACAGGTTACAAAATGTGGAGAATTTAGCAGGCAAAACTGTATTACAAGCAACATTTTTAAATCGTCATTTTTTAAGCCATTGCAACTATTTAAAACATCTAAAACAAATATAAAAATGAGCCTTTTAGTATCTTATTGATGTGATTTTTTGTCTTTAAATATTTGTTAAAGCTTGATGTTATACTCAAAGTACATATTATGTAGCTAAAATGTCAAGTGAGAAGAGTGTATGCAAAGTGGTCCAAGTTTTATTTCAAACTCTCTTATTTCCCAATTAATCCCTCTATGTATTGTTCTTCAGGTCGTAGTTTCATCTATGGTAAAACGGTTTAGAAGGTTGCCTAAAATTTTCATATCTATGTCTTTGAGCAAGTAATTAGACCATGTTACAAGTTCCGAGGTCTAATAAATCAGGTTGAAAGTATTCTGGACTTGTAGAAATACCAACTGACAACAGTTGGCCGGAGTATACGGTCTTCAAATATTTATCTCATCTTGTCTTTTTTCATTTCTTCTAAAAGTAAACATACATCTCCCCTCACCCCCACACCAATGAAATACATTTGATTATATGGCTGGCATAATATCCAAATCCATGGAATTTACTGGTTCTAATTTAGCATGTGAAGGTGGGGAGTGAATCCACCAAAGCTCACACATTTTATTATCCCCAACTTAGTGCTCTTAGATGTTTTACCACTGGCTCTTTCAAGGTAAAAATGGAAATCTCTTACTCATCCAAATACCTCAAAATAGTTGTAATTAATGTTAAACTGATTGTAATCCAGTGACACCTAGAGCAAATCAATCCCCCACCCGGCTTTCTTTGTCCTGGAATTCCTTAGCTGTTTCCACCACCTGTTATATCATCATCTCAAAAGTTTTGGCCATGTTGAGTTGACTTCCATAATCTAACAGTGTTTTCCTTTAAGAAACTCAAGCAACCAACTTGTACATGAATGAACTTTCTAGGTGATTTTCACAGGTCTGGATTAAGAAAAGAAACAGTGTAAGGATTTTCTAAGTAAAACTTCATGAAAGGGTATTAGATGAATTCAGTTGGGTCAGAAAATGGCCTCACAGACATAATTTTTTAAATCAAACTTTGAGATGTAATTTGAGCAAACGTAGGGAAGATGGGGGAAAAGAATATAATGAGGGAAAAGGAGGAGCATCAAAGCCAGTGATCCTTATCTTTAAAAGGAGTTCACAATACTGCCAGTCCTGGGAATTGTTAAAGCACATTCCTCATGTGAACTTAGCCAGCAATGGTTCTGCCATCTTGATGCTGTTTATAAAAACAGGGTGTGAAGGTAACAAGCGCACCGTCATCCTTGACCTGCTAAAATGCTAGGACTCGCTTTTGTTAGTCCACATCCCACTGCCAGCAATAGGATGCGGCACTAGCACCAAGCAGTT
Organism: Noctilio leporinus; assembly: GCA_004026585.1. NCBI lineage: Eukaryota > Metazoa > Chordata > Mammalia > Chiroptera > Noctilionidae > Noctilio > Noctilio leporinus. Next base: position 44,713 of record PVIW01002235.1, read on the forward strand.
AAGAGATGTGCTTTACGTTAGTGCCAGGAGACAGAAAACTCGCGTGCGGAAGCTAACTCACAACCCTGAAAGTTTACTAGTGATTCTTTCAGCACATAGAACTGAAACTAAAAAATGGCAGAAAGGCTAAAGAAGAAAAAGGAATTCTCTTCTTAGGCTGTACTTAAGGCTGTTTATACAATGCTAAGGTAACTGCAAAACTCCTCCAACGTTTAGAGCAGTAGTATTTAAGAATATTGCACACAATTCTGTGTCAAAGATAACCCTTAGTTTCTAACTTTCAGTCACAGGCATGATATAGCAGGAGCCCAGTTTCCAACATCAGTCAAAAGAACATTAAAACCATTTCAATCCTTTTAATCAAGAAATGGATTAAGTACAAAAGTATTTCATAACTTGAGGAATCAACTCTAAGAACTCAGCTGTGTTTTTAGATGTAAAGAATGAATATATAAATCTGTATTCTTTCTTAAATTCATTAATTTTATGACACTTTTATGATCGCTAAAAGCAGGCATAAAAATTTAGAGAGGAAATCTGTGGAGTTGTTATTATTATGGAACAACTTGTTTTCACTGAAAACAATTTGAAATATCTTCTGTACTCAATGTGTGTAAGAAGATTCTAGGCAACATCACTGACAAATGTCAGGAAGAAATGGTATGCCCTATTTAAAAAAATTTTAAACTAATATGGAAGATTGGCATTTAAGGGGACCAAACTATTTATACAGTTGAGTTCTGTTAAGTCATTGATTCCTACAAAAATAAAAGATCTTTCTATGATTTTAATAATCCTTTAAGCTTTTAGTGCAAAATCACATTGATTTCCCTTGGGAAGGTCCTGGATTTTTGTTTCTCATCGGGGGCGGTGCGCGCTGCAAGGGCGGCGGCTGCATCCCTGCGGCCACGGCCTGGTACATCCCTCTCATGTCAATCTGCTGGTAGTTAGAAGGGTTCATGATTAAGTTGGGAGGCTTTGGCATCATGAGGTGGCCGAGCGTCGCTTGCTGGTACGTCATTTGTTGCTGCTGCTGCTGACTGAACTGCTGCTGGAGCCTCCGGTTCATGAGGATTCGCTGAACGCAGCTGATTAACTGGAGAGAAAAGGGGCTGTTACTGGGGCCCGGCCTGGCTCAACCGCCGCGGGATCAAGTCCTGAGTTCAAATCCGTTTGTCAGGGGGGAACCGTACCAAAAGGAAAACGCGTTCTTCTTATCACCATTCCTAATCTGATGGCTCGCACAGGCCCATGACTGTAGAAACCGGTTAGTAACACCATTTAGCACTACACTCTCCTAATGACTCGACTGCTGTCTTGCAAGGAGCATTTAGGGTAGTTGCCATAGTAACCTGCCCTGCACTGTGATTAGCCTCAAGTATTAGTTACAGCGCTTCTTCTCAAGGCTCCTTTCTCCGTCATTCTCTTGAATATTTCACGTTATGACAGATACACACTTTTAGTGACAAACATCAATGGAAGAAAGCACTTACAGTGGGAATAATTCCTACCAGGAATGTCTGAAACTTCCTAAGATACGTTTAAAGCCACACAACTCTCCAGTGCTTTCTAGGTAAAATTCACGCCCCAGAAATGTATCCCCTGGTGTCAGGGGCTGAAATCTCCCAGTGCAAGGCAGGCGGCTGGCAAAGGACCACTGGGAAAGGTGACCAAGGATCTTGGAATATGCCAGCTTTATTTATTTATTTTTAGCAAAGTGACATTTTACTTTGCTGTGATAAAATAATGCTACTTAGTAAGAACCTGTGACATGTCATCTGCAGGTCCGCTCTTTGCCCTCAAGTTAAGTATGTCAAGAAGTATACTTATTCTGAGTAATTGGTTAAAAGTGGTAAATATGTAAAAAACAAAAAGTCTAGCAGAAATTCCTTTTTCGATGTCCAGAATAGATAAAAATGTTATATGGGAGACAGCCTGTATAAACTTCAAGGGGACCCACATGGAAAGCTATTGTGCCTTTAAAACAAAACATATTACCTTTTCTTGACATTACTAAGTTTTTGGACAAAAATTTTTTTGAGAAATAACCAATGACCATCCATCTGTCCATATGAGGGACGGTTACTGATACGTGTCACACAACCCATGATAAGTTCCACAAACGTAAACGCAACTGCGGGAAGGCTCACCATCTGTTGCTTTGTCAGCACGTCATTGTAGATGGCTTCTCTCCGCTTAACGTCGAGCTCCTGGCTGGCCTGTCTGCTCAGCGCTAAGGCCTGTACTTGGGCCTCTGACAGATTCATGTTCTCCTTCCACTAGAAGAAAAAGGTTCCATTTAATCCCACTGCAGCAAAATTGAGGAAAAATAATTCAACTCCTCGAAAATATTTGGGACTTTTTAAAGTCTTTTTTGTCCCTCTTCCTTTATTCTTTTTGTTTTTTTTAATTGTATTCATTTTTTTTTTAGAGAAAGGGGAAGGGAGGGAGGAAGAAAGGGAGAGAAGCATCCATGTGTGGTTGCCTTTCACCTGCCTCCAGCTACCGACCTGGCTGGAGACCTGGCTTGCAACCTGGTTATGTGCCCTGGCTGGGAATCAAACCAGCGACTTTTGGGTTCACAGGCCAGTGCTCAGTCCACTGAGCCGCACCAGCCAGAGCCTATGCTTTTAAAAAGAAAACAATGGTGTAAAAGCAGAGTACTATTTTCCACTGCTGTATAAGGGATGACAATCTTTGTACGTAATTTGTGCAACTAGTCATTAAAATGTTTATAAAAATAATCCGTACATTTCTGTAACTGATCATTTCTCAATTCTTAAGATTTCACCCGTTTCTCTTTTGTGCCAATATCCAGGTGAAATTGTTGAATTACAGCTTGCCACCCTTATCCAGTTTACTAGTATTTCACTATTGCAAATAAAGTTAAAACAATTATGTTCCCCTCCCACGGAAGTAGTGAAGCAAACAATAATTAAAAAATTAAAACATCCCCGGATAATGTGCCTCAGTTGGCTGGGGTGTCATCCCATAACCAAAAGGTTGCGGGTTTGATTCTTGGTTTGGGCACCTATGGCAGGCAACCAATTGATGCTTCTCTCTCACATTGATAGTTCTCTCTCTCCCATATCTTCTTTCCCTTTTTCTCTCAAAAAAATTGCAATGAAACACTGTTCTCAGGTGAGGATAAAAAAATTAAACAAATGGTAGGGGAAAGCACACAAACTTCAAGTTGGAGCAAGACAATTGCGAATTAACTTACTACAGCTGAAATGATATCTTCAAGAGGCTGAATCCTCACTGCTGCCACACTGTTTGTTGCTTCCACAACCTTTTCTCTTCCTTGATTTATGAGGTCCTAGAAATAAGTTATACAGGACATTCAAAAGACGGTATAGTTTTAAATATAGGGATTCTTCCCCTTGCTACTTTATAGAACTAACCAAAAAGAAGAGCAAACTTCAGCATCAATAAAGTGGAGTCAAACTCATCAGTGAAGGCTTTGTTAGGAAGATGAAAGTTCGGGTTTTATTGAAGCAATAATTCAATAATTTAAATGACTCTATAAGCACATTTTAAAAAGGAGACCACAGATTCAATTAAGTTATTAAATTATTGGTACAATAAAATCTCATCTTTCTCATTTACTTCATAATTGATTCTAGTTTTAAATCAATTATTTCGTAATACCCGGCATTAACATATCCTTGGTGCTGCATCTAAATGGCATCAGAATGTAAATCAATGTGTGCATTTATTCTACTTTCAAACATTACGCAAATCATTTATTTAAAAACCTGCACAAAGTCAGCTGCCCTATTGTGTTCCTTAAATACAGTAATTCAAACTACATTAATTGAAGGCCTGATTCCCTTGTGCTGGTTCATAAAGGTCAACAAATAAAAGGAAAAGTTCTTGGTCTATTCATAGGTCACCTTTGGGAGAATGTGGTATTCATGCCTAAGGAACTGTCAACAACAGGGCACTTAAAATTGCCTTTAGTTCGAGTTAAACTACTTTTGTTGTGCACAACTTACCTCGAGCTGTTGATTACTCATTGCTGACAGGGCTCCCAAATTGAAAGGAATATAAGGGGTCTGCGAGTTGAAAGTGACAGGGGGTAAATTGGTCCCAGTTGGTATGTTGAAACGCATGGTGAGTCCCTAAAAACAAAAAATTATGCACTTTCCGCACTGTGATTTAAAACTTGAAATTCTACATCACCTACTGGTTTAGAAAACCATCCATGTTCTCAGATCTAGGAAATTATTAACACTCTTCCACACACAAACAAAACACTTTTCACCTGAAGCCAAGATCTTATTACACAGAGAGTTTTAACCCCTAAGGTACCCTCTGCTTTGATAAATCCCACAGAATGGGGCAACTCATAATTCTGATGAGACTCCTACCATCACATTAATGCTGAAGAAGTTTGGTACAATGAGCTGGGGCTTTAAGAAGGATTCATGTATTAGGATAAGGTTTCCCACGTGTGGGCACATTTTTGCTCAAGTGAGATGGTGTCTGAAAACGACATGGCACTATTTTAAATACAGTTGCCACTGGAGATGGACATTAATGTCCACTAATAGAATAGTTTTGTGTTCTGATACACTGTCAAATTTGAATTTCATAGCGCTCTGCTAAAACAACATTTCCTCTTTCCTAACTGCAAACTCTAAGCTCCTGTCTGTCTGTTACTACGGTGAGGGTGTTGAAGGGAGTGAAGTGATGCTAAATATAGGCCTTCCCGCTAATCTCTCAACCCTGCAAATGCTAAACAGAAGGGGGGCTGCTGCACTTTTAAGCAGAGAATATTTTCTTCTCTCTTCCCACTCTGCCACCAAAGGTAGCCCAGGCCTGGATATCAGGGTGACTCTGTTGCTAAGATTCACCTGTTCCAAATGTGGCCCCTTTCTTCCTTGTTGCCCTTTCAAATGACTAACATCAAAACAAAAACTACTGAAGGGCACTGAGGCTGTTCCCAGCACTTGGCTACTGTAAATAGCGCTGCTGTGAACGTAGGGGTGCACAGGTTCTTCTGAACGGGTGTTTCAGGGTTCTTTGGGTATAGTCCTAGCAGCGGAATCACTGGGTCATAAGGCAGTTATACCCTTAGGTTTTTGAGGAAATTTCATATTGGAATACAAGGAACACACATTCAGTGTGCGGGGTGGGGGAGGCAAAAAAGGGGAACAGTTTAGTCAAGGAACTAGTATCGATGATCCATGGACACGAACCTGTGGACTTGACTGTGGGTGGGGGGTGGAGATAAGGAGGGTGCGGAAGGGTAGAGCAGAGGGGGAAAATGAGGTGAATATAACAACAATACAAAATACATTTTAAAAATAAACTAAAAAATGCATTGCAAATGAACTACCTTCTTCTCCGCTTCATACTCAGCCCAAGCTGCTTTTCTTTCTTCTTCAGTCAACTCTTCTTCTTCTTTGTGGTCCAGAAGAGAATCATGCTCATGATATCCTACAATGTGTTCCTTATGTATCTGAAGCAGTTCTGCAAGGATGGTGTCCTGTTTACGGGGATTGAAATGACATAGAGTTATTTCCTCCCTCTGGGTCATGTTTGGTCTACTTTAAAACTAGAAACTGACTGTTACTGTTATATATATTTCTGATCTCTATGATTAAGTTACCTAGAAAATAGTCACTAAACATGCAACACCAGGCTTTTATAGAAGAATTTCATGTTTATAGAGCATATTTTAGGGATTAATTTTTTTAAACACTACTTTTCAGCTTTTAAGGGTTTTTTTCCTCCAATTTTTTCTTATTTTTTTCATATATGTTTTTGCTTTGTTCTATGTTAATAACAAGTGCTAATATAAGTCTTCTTAAATCAGAAATTACATTGGATGCTTATGCTAAAGATAATGGCTACTCCTGTTTATTCACTTAGTAAGTTTATTTCCATAATCACTTTAGCTACCAACCACTTTACTAAAAAATAACCAAATGTAAATTAAACAGTTACAAGACAGTTTAACTAAAACATATAGTCCTTATATTTCAACCGAAGGAAAGTCAAATATAAATTATACTGTAAGGACCCATGGGTCAAATTTAAACTGATATTGTTTATCAATTTATTATCATAATATCTGTTTTCAAACTCATGGTATCTTAAGCCAGTCTTTTAAAGTTAAAAAATTAAAAGCTTAAAAATTGGGATCATTTATATATGCAGTTAAGAACACTAAACTCCTGCCCTGGCTGGTGGCTCAATGCATTGGTGCCGGCCTGTGAACCCAAAGGCCATGGGTTCGATTCCCCAGCCAGGGCACATAACCAGGTTACAAGCCAGATCTTCAGCCAGGTCCATGGCTGGAGGCAGGTGAAAGGCAACCACACATTGATGCTTCTCTCCATTTCTTCCTCCATCCCTGCCCTTCTCTCTGAAAATAATGAATAAAACCTTAAAAACAAAAACAGAACAGTAAACTCCTGCTGTGTAATTAATTATGAGAGAGAGACACACACACAAAAAGAGAGATTGGGAAGAGGGATTCAAGTAACAGATATGTTACTTGCTAATAAAATTAAAATATTCACAAGTTTTTTACTAATAAATCACAGATGAAAACCTGAATATAGAAATGGCAAATTAATTTACCTGACAAAATTATTTTCCATAAAATGATATTCCACAGCTTCTAACAGCAACTTCTCTTAAAATACACTTTCTAAATTAAATGTGAACTTGGTGAAGGAACATATTTACTGGTCAAAGGAAGGAATAGGGAGGTAAAAGAGCACATGGAATTTCAATTTCATTTGTACTAGAAATTCTTAATGCCCCTTAAGTTTTAGCACAAAGTAAAGAACCTTTGTCTATACCCTTAACCATACCCAGAGTATAGGGCCCAACACATGGTAGAAAGTCAAATGTCTGTTAAATGACTCAAGAGGAAAAATGTAAATCATGTGCAACAGCAAATGCTGATACTAACTCCAAATATTCTGTTATTTTATACCATATAAACCATTTTTTATCTTGCTACCCCAATAAACACCTAAAATAAACACTTAATAATTTCAGAGAAGAAAATGATTTGATGAACGGATACTGCTGTTAACTGAGATTTTATAGTTCATTTTGACATGCGTGCGTTATTTCTTTTGTTGAAAACAGAAAACATTACAAGACCGTACAAATGAGAGGTTCAAAAAAGTCTACTGGTGGAACGCATAGACGCTAACAGGTTTAGTTCTGAAACGCGAATTCAGCGTTTGGTTCCTGTGCCAGCGCCGAAAGCTGCCATCAAAGCCGCCTTCTCTGGCTTGCGGCACAGAGCAGGTTCTGCTCACCATGCAGCTCTCCCAAGTTCAGTTACTGCCCAAGCCGGCATGGACACAGGCCCGTCTGGATTAAGTTCTATTAAAAAGTAATGCTTCTTTAGACATGTGGATCCCGTGCTCACTCCCCAAGCATAACTCAAAAGAGAGGCATGTCATAAAAGCAGATAACACTAACATTTTTAGCAAGTGGTCATGCCAGGTACAATCAGAAAATACAGCTGTCCTATGAAACACCAAATAAATTACAAGGTAGAAATGTTCTATGGGTAGTCCCTAAGTTACTTCTATTTGGCAACGTGACACTCTTAAACATAGTTAAAAATCACTTCATTTCTCTAAGACAGCGACCTAAGGGCGAGACCAGGAGAACTGTATTCTACGAACTGAATTTATTTCAACTACGCTGCTGATTCTCTCTGGAACACAGGGTAATAATTAGTGTAGCTATGACTGTAAGTTAAATAATAACCTCTTATGTAACAGAATAACTGAAAATAGCAGAAATAATTCATATATACCCTTTAAAAATTGTCTGAGAGCCCTGGCCGGGTGGCTCAGTTAGCCAAAAGGTCATGGGTTCGATTCCCAGTCAGGGCACATACCTAGACTGTGGGTCAATCCCTGCTCAGGGCACATACAGGAGGCAACCGATGGATGTTTCATTCTCTCTCTCCCTTCCTCTCTCTCTAAAAATCAATAAATATATCTTTGGATGAAGATTTTTTAAAAAAGAGAAAGTAAAAAAAAATGTCTGAGGTATTAGAGAGCTTTATCAAGTCAGTCATTAGCATCCTATAATTTCAAAGTCCAAACTTGTTATCTTAGAAATCATAGAAGCTGATGTACAGAGGCAAAGTAACTTTTTTTTTTTTCATTTCACAGCTAAGGAGTAGGTGAGACTAGAAGCTACATTTCCTGACTCCTATTCAGAGATCATTCTATGACACTATAAAGAATGACTGTTTTCTTGAGGATGATTCTTCTATTTCCCGGATCTATTGTCTTAGATAGAAAAGATAATTCCCTAGAGGATTCTGGGTGAGGAAGAAACCAAAGTAGGTCTTTTATTTTCCACTTTTAACACTTGTACTTTTTACATCCTTAAAAAAGCATATATTAATTTTTATTTAAATATAAAAACTGAAATAAGCAGAGCTCTTGGACACATACTTGTGAACAACCAGTTCATGCTTCGCCTAAATCTGACATGAACAATTTTACCATTTTCATCTTAGGAAATCCCATGTCCAAGACCTTCTCATGACTCCCACCAATTCCAGATTTAAGACCTGTTCTGTTCAGCCAAACATGACTACCTAACTAAGGTCAGTGTATAGTTGAGATTCAGCTTCCACCCATGTAATATTTTCATTTTGACCCACAGTCAACTAAAATGTCAGTCAGTCAGAAGAAAAATACACGTGACTTCATTTTGGTCACCAAAAGTTTCTGAAAAAAATAAAAAGACATAAATAAAAATTTCTGGACTCTTTTCTTAAACATTACCTCTCTTCTAACATGCAATCAGAAAACAATTCAAATTGCTTCTACCTGTTATGGCACTCACTTCTTTTCAGATAAATTTTTAAAACTGTAATGAAATCAATGCTACTATTGTTATAAAGTTTAGAGGTAACTACTGGTATAATTTATTGTATATTCCTCCAGACAGTTCTACCTACATACATACACATGCTTACATAAAAATGGGATTGTACTTTACAGGACTGAAACCTTTTTCTGCCTTAATATCTTTCTATTGACATCATTTTACCTCAAATACAGCCTTCATCATTTTTAATAGCTGCAAGGTACTATGTAGATACACTTTATTATCTATTTAATTTTTCTCTTAAGAGTTTATGGAGACATTTAAGCCACTTTTATAAATTACCAAATGTGTGAAGGAAACAGGTAACGAATAAATTTTAATGTATTTCAACCGCTTGTTCATACAATAATTATGCTGATGCTACTCAAGGACTTGAACAAGTATGTTTACCACAATCTTCGCTTGAACAAAGGAAAGACATTACATGCAACTTAACGGATTTTCACAGGAACACGATTCATTCATACAGTAGAGAAGCAGGAGGGCAGAAAAGTTTTCTCTTCTCCAGAGTACTGCATGAAGCACAAATAAGAAAAAGGTACAGGGTTTCCGAAAGAAACCCTTTCTACAGCTTTTCCCTTTTAAATTAATTGCAGCACACTGTCAATACAAGAAACAGATGATGTGATTAAGAGGGCAAAAACATATTCATAACAGGATCCCCCGAATATTTCTTTGGGAAAAACAGCTTTGCAAAGTCTAGAGCAAGTTACAAAAGCTCAAAGAAAAATTTCATCCCAATATACAACACAATTGGTGGAGAAGGTTTTTTTTGTTTTTTCCCCTTGAAGCATGCATTTATATTAGTTGCTATAGTAACACTATTATTGAAAACAATACTGGAACAGAATCTATAATCACTAGGCCAACAGTCATCAAAATGAGGTTTAAATTACATCCAAATGTGTACCTTTACTTTTCTTTGTCTAAACTTTATTTTTCCCTTAAATAAGTGAGAAGGCTTACAAGTTGGGAAAAGCATGGGCTATATTCTTGCTAACAACATAAATTAGTTTAAGCTTTAAAAATGACTAGTTCAATTAATTAAACCAAGTTAATGATAAATTAAAACTTGAAGTTAATTTTTTTAGAAGTTTAAAGTATTTGGCAGGCTGACAAAAATTCCCATCTAATTAATTCTGAAATTCAACCTTGAAAATAAAAATTTTAAAAAACAATCAAGGCTTTGCCTGGGGGTGAGGGTGGGGGTTTGCCATATTTCAAAATATTTTGCTTGCCATCACTTTGCATTTGAGTTTCATAATATCTGGAAATAAAATGTCACTAGAATACTTAAGTGCCATAAGACCCACTCAAAAAGGTACGAAAAATTCCTTTTATTACCTAAATAAGTCTAGATTCTTAGTAAAAAATAAAAGCTGTAATATTACTGGTGAAAAAATTTCAACTTTCAAATTTGAAGCCTGCTTCTTCCCAAACCACACTGGGAAAATCACAACATATTTGATCAGTACCTGGAGAGCTATGACTGAAGTTCACACACCATCTCACATCAGATTTTCAGGTCAAGAGCACATAACCTTTGCCAGAGAGCAGTTATAAATATATCCAGGTTCCCAAACTGTAGATATGAATAAGATAGTGACAACTATAGAACTTGTCACTTCCACCGAAAGAAAAGGCAGAAATGACTTTGGTGAAGGGTAAAAGTCAGAGACTCCTTTGATAAGAACAGTTTGCATTCAATTTAACATTTAAAGAAGTAGATACTATATTTAGCATTTAACCTTTTAAATTAATTATCCATTATTACAACACATGCTACATACCAGTCATTGTGAAGTAGGGCATTGGTATAAATTTTAAATGACTGTAGCTTTCTAGAGGTTACAGCTTTTCAAGCAGAGCCTGAATTGGAATTCAGTTCTCAAGCTATTCAATCTGGCATTCATGTTATCTCTACATTTCATAAATACTGTTACATCCTCTAACTCAGCTATTAAGTGTTCTATAAAAAGAAAAGATATACAAAATAGAAATGAACGCAGCTATTTAGCAGTTCAAATCACATCTTAAACAGACAAGGCATTAAAATATAAAAGGTAACCTGCTGGTGGCACAGTGGATAAGGCGCTGACCTTCAAACTCAAAGGTCGCTGGTTCGATTCCCAGCCAGGGCACATAACCAGGTTGCAAGCCAGGTCTCCAGCCAGGTCCATAGCTGGAGGCAGGTGAAAGGCAACCATACATGGATGTCTCTCTCCCTCTCTGCCTCTCCCTCTACCCCTCACTCTAAAAATAATAAATAAAAAATCTTAAAATAAAAAATAATAAAAATAAAAGAATTTAAGCTTCAAATACCTGCCTCTTCTGCAACCTAGCCGAGATTACTGCCTCTGGCCCCTAAGTGGTTTTCAGCCTTCTACTGGTCTGTGATGCTAAGCTTAATCTTCTCCTAAGGATCAGGACCTCAGATGACTCTGTGAAATTTAAGTCTGTACCGGTTTCAGAGAAATAAATGGAGTGTAAAGGCGATGTTAGCAGTAACTATGGAAAGAAAGTAGCAGCCAGCATGTAAGCCCTTACGGTGTGCTGGCAGTGTATTTTGCATGGATTACCTCCTCGTGAGGCAGGTCCCGCTGTCCACTTATCTTGTTGAGAGCAGTGAGGCCTGGAGGACAGCGGATCAGGCTTGCCTAAGATTACACCCCAACAAAGGGCGTTCAATAGGTTACCTGAGAGAGGACCAGGGCTTAAACCATTTGCCTTTTACGTGGCATCAACCACCCCAGCAAACACTTAACAGGAGACTTTGTATTACACATAAAGAAATGGTAGAATTGCCCTGGCTGGTGGCTCAGTGGATAAGGTGCCAGCCTGTGAACCCAAAGGTGGCTAGTTCGATTCCCAGCCAGGGCACATAACCAGGTTGCAAGCCAGGTCCCCAGCCAGGTCCGTAGCTGGAGGCAGGTGAAAGGCAACCTTACATGGATGTCTCTCTGCCTCTCTTCCTTCCCCTCCCTCTGAAAATAATAAATAAATTTTAAAAAAAGAAAAAAAGGAAATGACAGAATTAAAATATTTTCTCTAGAGTTTATCATGATTTCTGGTGATCTAGTCTATTCATATGAATAATTGTTTTTATGCCAGTGAATCCAAACATAGCCAATTTGTTTTAAGGTACAAAGAAGTAGGAGACAATGACATCAAATCTCATGTATACTTCAATCATGAGCATGGCTTGTTAGAGTTACAAATCAACATCAACAAAAACGGGGTTCACATGCCATCACGTGGTTAATCTGCTATAGGTTACTAATATTTATCCTCCAAATAAATGGGTTCTTTTGAACCTTTTTTTTCTCAAAAGTAAATGTATGCAAGTTCCTGAAATAGGTTGACTAGCTATTTTATACTTCACAGAAGATTATTTTAATGGGGTATACTTCTCTCTAATGTTAAACCTTGTCTCATCATCTGCTGGCTAATAAAACTGAACAATAATGTATCTGTTGAGTAAACTATGCTTTGAGGTATTAAAACTTGAATAAATGGCTAACGACAAAGGGAGAAAATTGTACATACAGAACATCAGGGTGGAGGAAGCAAACCTAAAACCTCAGCTCGGGTACTTGAGTTTCAATCCTCGTTTGTTCTCCCTGTAATTACCAACACACAGCCCGCATTCAAAGACACACGTAGTACAGTGCTATGAAAAGGAAGTGCAAAACAATTTCTGTGCCATTTTACTGACTTTTGTTTTCTTAATAAAGGGTAGCGATCTTAGGCAATACATCCACTTAATCATATTATGAAACATGGCCTTGACTAAGATTTTCATCTCTGATGTCTAATTCATAAGTTTATGGCCAGAAAAGGTACTTTCCCTACCATAATTTACATAAATGTTAACAGAGGTTAAATATTACCTTAATATCTGAAAAAGTTAACAATCATTCAACAAATCTTTATCACTATAAACTTGTCTTAAAATTATTTGTAAGTTCAGATCATGTTCAAGTTCCAAAACAGCTGAGGAACATCACTGACCTAAGCAGCTAAATACATGCATCGACTCTTGGTACACATGACTCAAGAGACTTGAAAAGCAATACTAAGAAATAGGATCATAGGACCAGAAGACCATTATATTTCTTTTCAATATTTTAATTGAAGTTATTGGGGTGGCATTGGTTAATAAAATTAAATAGGTTTCATCTGTATAATTCTAGAAGCCATCATCCCAACTCATGTCTCCTATCATCATTTATCCCCTCTTTACCTTTCCCTCTGGTAATCACAATACTATTGTGTCCTGTGAGTTTTATTTCTTGTTTAACCACTTCACAGCGGTTCCACCCAGCACCACAATCGCACTCCTCTGACAGCTGTCAGTCTGTTCTCTAGGAGTCTGTTTCTCTTTTGTTATTTTGTTCCCTAGACTGCCCAGGAATGAAACCATATGGTATTTGTGTTTCTCTGAATGGCTTGACTTAGCATAATGCTCTCCAGGTGCAGCCAGGAGTCACAAAGGCTAAGGTTTCCTTTTCATGGCTGAGTAGTATTCCGTGGGAGAAATGTGCCACAGCCTGTCTGCCCATGCATCTAACAACAGACACCTAGGCTGCTTCCAGATCTTGGTGACTGTGAATAATGCTGCAATGAATGTAGGGGTACAGATACTCTTTCGTATTTCAGGTTTCCTTGGATAAACTCCCAGAAGTGGAATTGCTGGGTCATGAGGCAGTTCCATTTAAAATTTTTTGAGGTAACTCCGTACTGCTTTCCACCGTGGCTGCACCAGTCTGCATTCCCACCAACAGTTCACTAGGGTTTCCTTTCACATCCTCGCCAGCACTTTTGTGGACTGTAGCCATCCTGACACGTATCAGGATGTGTCATCTCATTGTGGTTTTAATTTGCATCTCTCAGATGACTAATGACGTTGAGCATCTTTTCATATGTCTATAGACAATCTGTGTGTCCTCTTTGGAGAAGTGTGTATTGAGGTAAGCCCTTTCCCAAGTTTTTAACTGGATTTTCTTTCTTTCTTTTTCTTTTCTTCTTCTTCTTCTTTTTTTGTGTGTGGGGCATTATATTTTTTATACATTTTGGATATTAACCCCTTGTCAGATTTATTGCTGGCAAATAAATGCTTCCATTCAGTGGGTAAGCTTTCTATTTTGACAATGATTTACTTTGCTTTGCAAAATCTTTTTAGTTTGATGGAGTTTCATTTTGTCCCCTTTGTTTCTATCGCCTGCAGAGTTATATCAGAAAAAATACTGATATACAAGATATGTTCAAGATCTTACTGCCTATATTTTCTTCTAGGATTGTTACATTTCAAGTCTAACATTTAAGTCTTTAATCCATTTTGAGTTTACTTTTGTATAGTATGTAATAAGGTTGTCTAGTTTCATTTGATTGCAGCATCTGTCCCAGTATCCCCAACACGTCATTGAATGGACGATCCTTGCCCCATTGTATGTTTTTGTCTCCTTTGTCAATATTAAATGACTATAGAGGTGTGGGATCTATTCTATTTCATCAATATATATGTGTTTTTATACTAATATCATCTGGTTTTTATTACTATGGTTTTGTAGTATAACTTGATATCAGGAAGCATGATTTGTCCAACTTTCTTCTTCATTTTCAAGATTGCAGTGGCTATTCGGGGTCACTTGTGGTTCCGTATAAATTTCTGGAATATTTGTTCTTGTTCTGTGACATATGCCATTTGCAACTTGGTAAGAATTGCACTGAATCTATAGATTGCTTTGTGTAGTAAGGGCCTTTTAATGATGTTATTCTTCCTTCTCATTAACACAGTATACATATGCTTCCACTTATTTGTACCTTTTTCAGTTTCTTTCCTCGGTGTCTTATAATTTTCCCTGTACAGCCTTTTACATCCTTGGTTAAATTTATTACCAGGAATTTTTTGAAGCAATTGTGAATGGGATGGTTTTCTTAGTTTTCCTTTCTTGAAACTCATTAGTGGTGCATAAAAATGCAATTGAGCCCTGGCTGGTGGCACAGTGGATAAGGCGCTGGACCTGTGAACCCAAAGTCGCTGGTTCAATTCCCAGCCAAGGGACATAACCAGGTTGCAAGCCAGGTCTCCAGCCAGGTCCATAGCTGGAGGCAGGTGAAAGGCAACCATACATGGATGTCTCTCTCCTTACTCCTCTTTCTAAAAATAATAAATAAAATGTTTTTTAAATGCAATTGATTTCTGGGTATTATTTTGTATCCTGATACTTTGCCAAATTCATTTATTAGGGCTAGTGTTTTTTAATGTGGAACGTTTAATGTCCTCAAAGTATCGAGCCAATGTCAACATAATTAAAAGTTTGTGTGGCCTATACTTTTAGCATAGACCTCGTATGCTGTTACGATGTCATATGCAAGAAATGACAGTCTTACTTCTTCCTTTCCAACTTCAATGCCTTTTATTTCTTCTTGTCTGATAGCTGTGACTAGGACTTCCAGTACTAGGCTCAGTAACAGTGGTGAAAACAGACATCCCTAGGAGGGCCATTTTATTTCCTAGGAGCATTTTATCCCTAGGAGCAGCACCAACAGCAAAACAAACAAATCAAAAAATAAAAAAAAAAAGACAGGATTTAAAAGAATATAATTCATGGCTGGAGTGGTAAATAGCTGTTCAGTACATAGAAGTGAGGGCACAAATTAAAGCTCTACTTTTCTACCTTTCGTATACCTGCTATGCCAGATAAATCACTCATTCCAATTTTACTACTTGCAAACGTCAGTCTTATTCTAACTCCACTTTTTTTGTCCTCATTCTTATTTTTAAGTATGTTTTATTGATTATGCTGTTACACTTGTCCCAAACTGCTTTCCCTTTGCTCCTCTCCACCCAAGATCCCCGTTTCCTCCCACTGTCCCACCCCTTTTAGTTCATGTCCATGGGTTGCACATATACTAAGTTTTCTGATTTCACCCTTTCCTCTATTATTAACTTCCTCCTGTCTACCTTGTGCCCACCAATTGTTTCCTGATCTCTGCACCCCGTCCGTTTTATCCTCTTCCCTCCCAGCTGATAACCTGCCCAATGACCCCATTATCTATGTTTCTGCTCCTATTCTGGTTGTTGGCTTAGTTTGTGTTTTTGTTTTTATTTTTAAGGTTCTGCTGTTAGTACTTGTCAGTTTGTTGTCTTTTTAATGTTCATAGTTTTGATCCTCTTTTTCTTAAGTAAATCCCTTTCATATTCATATAGTAATGGCTTGGTGATGATGAACTCCTTTAGCTTTACCTTGTCTGGGAAGCACTTTATCTGCCCTTCCATTCTAAATGATAGCTTTGCTGGATAGAGTCATCTTGGTTATAGGTCCTTGCTTTTCATCACTTTGGATACTTCTTGCCCGTCCCTTCCTGCCTGCAAAGTTTCTTTGGAGAAATCAGCTGACAGTCTTAGAGGAACCTCCTCTGTAGGTAACTCTCTTCTCTTGCTTTTAAGATTTTCTCTTTACCTTTAATCTTTGGCATTTTAGTTATGATGTGTCTTGGTGTGGTCCCATTTGGATCTAGCTTGTTTCAGACTTTCTGTGCTTCCTGGACTTGCATATCTATTTACTTTGCCAAATTTGGGGAGATTTCCTTCATTATTTTTTCAAACAAGTTTTCAACGTTTTGCTCTTCCTCTTCTCCTTCTGGCACCCCTATGATTCAGATGGTGGCATGTTTAATGCCATCCCAGAGGTTCCTAAGCCTCTCTTCATTTTTCCAATTCTTGTTTCCACTTTGTGTGCTGGTTGACCCTTTAGTTCTTCCTTATGTTCCAAACCATTGATCTGAACCCCATTTCCCTTCCCTTCACCATTGGTTTTGTGTGTACCGCGCTTTGTTTCACTTGGCCTGACCTTCATTTCTTCCTTTCTGCACTTGCCATATTTAGGCACATCCGTCAAGTCCATCAGCATCTTTATCACCAGTGTTTTAAACTGTGAGTCTGGCTGGCTGGCTTTCTTTTATCACTTAGTTCAGCCACGGCAACCTTGGATTTGTTCCCCTTTTTGGGCCATATCTCTATATTTCTCTGTCTCCTCATCTTGACAGGCTCCTGTGTGCCTCTGTGTCTTAGGTATAGGACGATCCATTTCACCACATTGTGGCGCTGTATGTGGGGGAGAGTCTGAGAAGGAACAATGCCACTCGCTCAGCACTCGCCCCTTTTCCTGGCACTTCTCCAGCTTCCCCTCTCTAGCTGCTGCCCTGGCTGTGGTTCCCAGCGTGGGTGGGTTTGTGAATGTTTCAGAACCGTGGGGGCCTCTAAACAAATAGAGTCTGCTGAGAGACCAGCAGTTTCTTCCTCCACCCCACCCCCACTGGTTTTCATAGTCAGAAGCAAAGTGGCTTTACCCCACCCCACCCCACTTCATGCCACCCCGGCACTGTAACCACGAGCCACACAATCTGGTCTGGTGCTGAGAGCACTCAGCAGGTGTCCCTACTGTGACTCTGCTTTCCTCTGGTCAACCACAGTCCCGGTCCCACCGCAGCTGCATCCTCTCTGTCCCAGCTCCGCCCCTCCTACCTGTCTGGATGAGTATTTTTCCCTTATATCTTTGTTTGTTTGACTTCTGTGCAGCTCAGTATTTTGGGATTTCTGGTTGTCTCTAGTTTTGAGGTAGATGTATTGTGTTTGGTTGTGGAGGGAGATGCAGCGTACCTATCTATGCCTCCATCTTCGATTTCCTCTAACTCCACTTTTGAATGATATAAGGATCATTAGGAAACAAAAAAAAATCCAGTTAAATATGTAAAGGTGACTATATATTCAAAAAAGGTTATATAAAAGTGGCAGCACTATTTAATTCACCATAGATGAATGAAAAGTAGCAAAGAACATCATTTTTGATTTTAAAGAGCTGCAAAAATGGCAAGACAAGAAACACGTGGTTAATAAATTGAACCAGACATTAAATTTAATTAGAATGTGCATAACTAGAAGAAGGTAAACAAGAAGAGAAATACCGGAAGAGGAATTATAGAATAATGACTTAAATAGAAAGTGATAAGGCAGGAAGATATAATTATTGCATAGGCAGTATGTTGAAAACAAACACTTTCAGAACTATCAAAAGACAAAGAAGAATTAACCAAAAAGGTACCCAATTTAATAATTTTTTAGATAATAGCAATTTGAGGAAAAAATGAAAATGTATCATTTTTAGCAGTCTTTCATCTTTAAAAATGATGTATAAAAAGGAAGGTATTTGCAACTGTACTATAATAATAGGAATCAACTTTGAAATGTCTTTAATAAGAGCAGGCTCAAATACCAAGAAATCCCACACTAGAAATGTAAAAAACATCTACCTGTACCATTTTCAGAGAGGACGAATTTTCAAATTCTTGTTAAAGGAAATAAAAACCAAATAGTAGTGGGCAGCGTTAAGTAATATTCTAAACATAAGCCTAGGGAACAAAGTTAACTTTAAAGTACCTACATTAGGCCTGGTACTTCTCTATCCACACTGCTACCACCTGACTTTAGGACTGCACTACCTCTTTAACGTGGATAATTTGAATAGCACCGTAACATCCATTTTCTTTTCTCCAGTCCATCCTGAAATCCATCCACTAATCCACCCACAAATACCGAAAGTGACGTTTCTAAATTAAAAATTTGATGTTGGGTCTTGCTCTTAAAATCATTAAATAGATTCTACAGCCTATGCAACACAATGTCTTCACTGTTTGCCCTCATAAGCAACGTAAAAAAGTACCCTCTTCTATTTTTAACATCAGCTCAAGCCCTCCTCATGTCAATTCCCTATGCCAAACTTTTCTAAGAAAGAAGCAAATATTCCTTTGTTGATGCCTGTACAGATGTCTTTTATAGAACCCATAACCTTTGTTAGGACTTAATGCTGAGAGCACACTTATTAGACTACCAGAGCTCTGTAGGAGCAAGAACCTAGTCTTATTTACCAATGTATACTTAACAAGCAGCATAATGATTAGCGTAACACAGATACCCCAAAAATGTTTAATCAATGAATGAAAAATTAAACTTCATGACTTAAATTATCCACTGCTCACAGATGAAAAGCTACAGCCTATTACCAGTTACTGAGTTCTATCAATTATTTTCTTCAAATGTCTTACACTTCAAAATTACTATCACATTACATGCCCTCATCTTGCATTTTTCTGCCAGGCTAAGTTCCCAAAAGGGTGCATTCATCATCCAACAGCACCATTTATAAACTTGTAATGAATACTATTTGAAATTCAAATGCCTCCACTCTCCATAAGCTGGTCTCCTGTTGCCCATCCAATTTATTCATCATACCTTGAATCTGGTCTATATGTTCTTACCTTTCCTTTTACCCAATTACTACACCCTACTTTCTCACCTCATTCTTCTCTAATACAATTAAATACGAACCATCCTTTATGGGCCTATTTGTCTGACCTGAATGCCCATCCTCCTCCCTTTTACCCATATACCTATAGTAGTCCCTCCATACGTACAGGGAAGGTGTTTCAAGAACTCCAGTGAACGGCTGAAACTGTGGACAGCACCAAACCCAGTACTATCTTTTCCCTATACATGCATACCTATGATAAAGTGTAATTTATAAACTAGGCACTGTAAGAGAGTAACAAGAATAACATAATAAAATAGACCAATCACAAAAATGTACTGTAATAAAACATATGTGCTAAAAAAAAAAAAAAAAAAAAAACCCAAAAACTTAATGTGCTGATGTGTGATTATAAAGTACCTATGTGGCCCTGGCTGGTGGCACAGTGGATAAGGCACCGGCCTGCGAACCCAAAGGTTGCAGGTTAGATTCCCCAGCCAGGGCACATAACCAGGTTACAAACCAGGTCTCCAGTCAAGTCTGTGGCTGGAGGCAGGTGAAACGCAACCATACATTGATGTCTTTCTCCCTCTCTGCCTCTCTCCCTTCCCCTCTTTCTAAAAGTAATAAAATAAAATGTTTAAAAAGAAAAAAGAAAAAATAAAGTACCTATGTGATAAAATGAAGTGAGGTGAACAACGTAGAATGGTGACCTAGTGTGAGGCTACTACTGACCTTCTGACAAAATGTCAGAAGGAGTGTCATCTGCTTTGGGTGACCCTGGGCCACCAAGCCATGATGATGTTGATGCTTGGGGAAATCTAGTATTTTCAGATTGCGGCTGACTGAAATTGCAGGAAAAAGAACATGAATAAGGGGTGGTACTGCACTGTAGTGAAAACATTCGGTGCCTTCATTCTTTGGTTTTTAACACTTGACTTTCCTCTCCTTCTTTAGGTAACCTCCTATGTATCTTATTGTATTCCCTTTTAGGTCCCTAACAGGTTGTAGTTACTGTGACAGTGATATACTACGGTGCTTTAAAAGATTTTTTTTTAGCGGCAACAGCCTCTCTTTAAGTGAAATCTTACGCTGCAGCCCCAAATGTAAAAGGGGTAGAAGGAGTGAGACTGAAGGGATGCAGGGCCTTCCCCACGCGGGGGGCCACCCCGCCGCCCTAGAGCGCGCACCTCTGCAGGCCCGCGGGGGCTCCTGGAGCCGCAGTCTGAACACTGTCGGGCTAAGTTGGAGCTCTAACTCCTCTGGCCAAGCCCCCTTGGGTAATCACAAACTGTCTACGCTTCAGTTTCTTCAGATAATAAATATGTATGAGAAAGACCTTTGTAAACTTTATAGCTTTCTATAAATTTGAGGAATTTACAACTTTATAAGCCCTGAGCTAAACTGGCTATATTATACACTCTTAACAGTTATATCACACAATGGTATTGTCTGGGAAATCATTCTGCAGTTTAAAATCCAGCTTGATTTAAATGTTTAAAAAGCTCTAAATGCCACTCAATTCTAGCAGTCCCAGGTCCTCTGCCTTGTTTCTCATACTTGGGGTTAACTTGCTAACCCGGTTCCGCGGGCGACCTCGTGTGGCGGGGGCGGGGACACGGCCGCCCGCCGGGTCAGCAGACTTGGTGCGAGGCCCGGCTGCACCACTGACCAGGCGCGCCACTTAGGGAGTCGCATACCCTCTCCGCGCCACAGTTTCCCCACCTCGTAGATGAAACTGGCGCTACCGGTGTGCAGTTGCTGCCGGGTTAAAGAAGATAACCTGAACAACAGAGTAAGAAACCCGGCAAGAAATCACTCACTGCTCTTTTCCTTTGGCGAAGGCCGGTGGGAGAGCTGACACCCTTTGTGCTAATGTACCATTTAATATTCGTTTTCCTTTTTGTTCTTGAGCGAAAGAGTAATAGCATTAAAATCAAAATGCAGTCAAATCTACAAACAGAAATAGGCATGACATCTTTGATGACTCAGAGTGCCTAGTTATAAAACATGGTTTCTTTCCATACATCCTGTAACAATTAAATGGCATTTTTCCTGCTGAGTTTCAAATCCTCCTCAAAGCACAGAAGATATCTTGCTCTTCTTAGTGCACCCTCACAGAAGACCTCGAGTCGGCAAGTAATAAATGTTTATCAAATTGAACGGATTTCATATACTCAGAAACTTACCATATAACAAAGAACTTCAAATTAGTTAGTCCTTTTCAAATTGGAATGTTTGCTTCCTAACAGAAATATTACTGATCATGGGTTATTTCTCATAAAATTTAGTTTAACACTAAGTGAAATTTCAGTAAAGATGCTATTTGGATATATGATCTTTTTCCACTGAAAAGGGATTTCACTACCCTTAAAAATGATAAACACAAACATTATGTGCAAGTCCTTAGAAGAACACTCTTGCCACACACAAGTTAACAACTGATAGGAAAGGTGTTACGAGATACAAGGGCTAAACAGAACAAGGCAAATGAACACTATGCTGCTTTTAAGGATAAGACAGAGGTACATGTATCAATATGGAAAGATGTTCCAAGTAACATGTAGGTGAAAAGAGCAAGTTGTGTAAGAATATGTCCGATATGATTCCGTTTGCACTTGTGTGCTTTTTAAAGGTATATAAACACATTGGTCTGCTTATAGAAAATTTTCTGAAGACTATTTAAGAATCCTATTCACATTCTGTAATAACATAATTAAGAAAGAAAGTCAAATCATTATGAATTTAGTATTTCACATCCTGGAAACTGGTTCTTCTTTTTTTAAAAAGGATTTTAAACGCAATATAAAAATGGTAGATCTAAATCCCCATGTGCCTAAGTCACATGGACAACAGTGTGGTGATTGCTGGAAGAGGAGGTATAAGGAGGCTAAATGGTAATGGCAAAAATACAATAAAGATGAAATCCAAAACAAATAAAATTAATAACACAAATAAATATTAAAAAAAGAGGGATTTGATGAAGGTTGTCACACCAAAAAAATCTTTCCTAAATGTGAACTTCTCCTATTCCTATTTTCCTAATAGTGAACTTTAAATGAAAAAAATAGAAGTTCAGTGATTAGAAAAACTAAGTGTCCCCTTATATAGACAAAGGGTTTTAAAAAATTCTAAACAAGTTACTTTACTTGACATGTTCATTAAAATTAGAGAAATTAATGATTTGTATTAGCATCAGTAGTTATTTCTATTAACTTTTACTTTAATTAAAGGTGAACCACCATACAAAGAACTTACTACACTTGAGTTTTTTCACAAATGACGGAAGTGGCTTTGATAGAGTGACACTATCACCTGGGAGCTGCTCTCCCAATTCTCTTTAACAAACAAGTGGAACAGTAAGTACTGGCATTTGAAACCAGGACAACAAGAAAAGCATCTTCCCAAAATGGCTTACTCAGAGAACATACAATCTTATGTTCAAAGAGTCAGAATAGTAGCTACTGTTATAGTAAGTGTCTTCGTTCATATAAAAAAATGTTTTCTTATCCAAGGACAATGGATCAGAAGACACACAAATACTAACTAGTTCTAGCTCTGCCACTTATTAGGTAAAAACTGTGGGCAAGTTACTGAATGTCTCTGATACTAAGTTTCCCTGCTTATAAAATGAGAGGACTTCACTAAATTACATTTAAGGTCCTTTTCCAACACTTACTTGTTTTATGACAGTGAAAAACACCCAAAAAGAGATACTTTTATTTGCTGAGTCTTAATTGCTGTACGGCAGGGCAAAGAATGTTAAGGAAAAGATGGGTAAATTTCACATACAATTTTAAAATTATGCACGCCCTCTACTGGAGGTTATTAAAAGAGAAACATATCCCAGGGAGGCAAAAGTAGTATTACAGTTGTGAGTACACAAAGTATAGCTTATTCTTATATTGCTATTTGTTAAATTGTATTTTTTCCTCATCCAAACAACTGTAAACACACTTTTGCCCACCCCTGAATTTCCTTTAAGGTTTCAACCCAGAAGCCATTTTGTGTAGGGCTGAACTTTTTGTTTGGCCTAAGATATGGATCTCAGGTTACACTATGTTTGCGTGCTGTTTTATGTAGAACTAACCAAGCACCCTTACATTTAAACATAATTTTAGGCTCTGTGGAAAATTGAGAAATATAGTTTAGATGAATAACTGGTGTGGTAGTAGTAAAATTACCTTAGTCCGTGTGGATTTTTTTGAGCTAATGAGCTAAAGATGTTTACCTTTGGCAGCATGGGAGTATCCCTTTTCTTCTTTTTTTCTGAATTAGGGTCATCTAATAAGTCTGGCTCAAAGGTGTAAAGTTCGGTAAGCTCGTTCATGGTAAAATGACGCTCAACCTGCTGCTGATCAACGACTCTGAAGGACAGTGACTGCTTCGTTACTTGCCGGTCATAAATCTTATCTTCCATGGTTCCCTTTGTAAAAGAAGGATCAATATATAAATAACATTTGGAAACAAAACTTAATCAAGTGGAAATGCAGTTACTGGTTAATAATGAAATGGCAAAACTTCATAGCATCTCTCATAAAACAAATTTTATTAGCAAGTCTACTTCATTTTTAAGATTTCATTTGTTCAGTGTAGTTCGCCTTGACAAAAATCATTCTCTAGTATCTTACTAACATGATTCATATGTTGCTTTATATATTTCTGAACTGGGAAGAAGTAGAAGAGCAGTCAGCTGCCAAGGTAAACAGAAATAAAGAATGACACAGAACGCCAGAGAGCAGCTGAATTCCCTTTCAATGGACTATAATAAGCTCCCAGAAATCACTATAAACTGTCTTTATATCAAATCTTTCTCGAATTTTAGGAACATAAAGTTCTTCATTTAAATAACAGGATAGTTTACAGTGTAGTTTACCGATTGTATCATGTACTAAAGATCAAATAGGCAGGGATCTGCCCATGAACAGCAGCCTCCGGTTGAGAAACCCAGATTTGCAAGTGGAGGGAAGGGTAGCATCTGCTCCCAAAGCAGGTGCACCAGTTAAGAGTGGTGTGATTCTACAAAACTGTATTACCTTGAACTGCATCCACCCCTTTGATTTTACTATTTTTCTTCAATCTCAGTATGCCTGTCTTTCAAATACCTGAATTTATATTTAAAGGTAATTATTTAGTATTCTTACCTAGAAATTGTTATGTATTATTTGCTATTCTAAGTCAAAATTTTCTTCTTATTTACCCACATTCCTCAAATCAAGAGACTCTGGTGGCTACCAAAAACAATGATCATTTGGCTTTTATGTCGATAAGCAAATGAAATGTACTTACTGGCTTTTCTATGCATGCTAAGTAGAAGAACTATAAGTGAGCTGGTTCAATAGTAGACGGTTTCAGCACTAAACTAAAGAAGTGTAAGTGCTGAACTTTCCTGAAGAAGCAAGAGAATGCTAAATCTGTTTGTCTTTCAAATCCATCTCCGTCTGAGAAAGTTGACATTACAGATGTGGATGAACTTCAAACCAGAAAATCATGATGGGCCCAAACTGACTTCTGCTCCTTTACGTGTAGGAATAATGTTTTCAATGTTGTTTGCCTCTCTAAAGCATATATTCTGAACTTCAAAATATATTATCTGTTTCCACCAACATTTCAATATGGAAAAAAGAATAACAGCATAAATAATAAACATACCTGAGCTAAGAACCTATATACATACACAGGTTTAGTTTGTCCAAAGCGATAAACTCTGAATATACTCTGGATGTCATATGATGGATTCCAAGAAGCATCAAATATAATCACTCGATTAGCAGCTACTAGATTAATGCCAAGAGATCCTGCTTTGGTGGAAATGATAAACAATCGTCCTCTGAAAATGAAAACATAAATGCTTTAGTAATGAGTGTTTCAAATATATTTTAATTACGACATGACTTCTTAATCCTAAGGCAGTTTTTTGAACAATCAGGAGTTCAGGTAATTCATTTATCACTTACTAAAGAAAACAAGACATGTCTAAAGAGTCAGGTTGAAGATTTACATGCCCAGGAAGAATCTTATGACTGGAAAACTAGGAATAAAGATAAATATTGAAATCACATATTTATAAGGTATTTACATATTTCTTAGTAAATCTAGAAAATTTCATTATACCTCAAAAGGCTGTGTTGTGTTCAGTGCTATTATGACCACTAAGTATATCAAAATGAAGGATAGTGTCCCAGGAGCTGAGTGCTATGCAATTACAATACAGTGTAATGAACGTGAGGAGAGAAGTTAGATAGATTCAAGTTACTGAGAAAGCTAAAACAGGATCAAAAAGAGCACCAGGAGGAATGTGTTCAAGGGGACAGCTGTTACAGCATAATCAATAAAATACACTTTAAAAACAAAAAGAACCACAGGCATAGAAAGCAGAAACAGACTGACAGTGACCAGAGGGAAGGGAGAGGGGGACCAGGGGAGAAAGAAGGGGAAGAGTTCAGTCAAGGACTTAGTATGAATGACCCACGGACACGGGCAACATGTGGGACTGACTGTGAGAGAGAATGGGCAGGAGAGCAAGGGAGGGAGGGGACAATTGTCATACAACAGCAGGACATTCATTTAAAAATCTTTGAAGACAAACACATTCATAATTTCTTTTCTGACCATGATTCGACACGGATGGTCTCGTAACATGCTCGCTCTTTACTGTCAATTGCGTGAATCTATCAGTGAATGGAAGCATAGGTTTTATGTTTTACATCCATTTCGGACATTCCTAGAAATTTAACATTACAAGTTGGGGATTGTTATTGAATAATTTATCCAATTTATGGGTTAGAAAAACCCTGAAGCTTAGAGAAATTAAGTTAGGATACCACACTATAGAGGGGGCAGATTTAGAGCTGAATTCAGGAAAAATTATTTATTCAATTAGGCTTTTTTTTCTAGTGACATTTTATTTTTTAATTTTTATTTTAGATTTAATTTTATTGTTGTTGTATTACATCCATCCCCTTTTTACTCCCCTCTGTCCCTTTCCCCACCCACCCACGACCCCCAAAGTCAATCCCACTTGTATTCAACTAGGTTAATCATACGTTTCACCGTTAAAGAAGCAGAGATAACATATATTATGAAATTTTAGACCATGAAAGCTTCAATATCAAATCAAGAAGTCCTACTGTATCAAGATTAGAAAGTAAGCCTTGGCTGGTAGCACAGTGGATAAGGCGCCGTCCTGCGAACCCAAAGGTCGCTGGTTCGATTCCCCAGCCAGGGCACATAACCAGGTTGCAAACCAGGTCTCCAGTCAGGTCTGTGGCTGGAGGCAGGTGAAACGCAACCATACATTGATGTCTTTCTCCCTCTCTGCCTCTCTCCCTTCCCCTCTCTCTAAAAATAATAAATAAAATCTTAAAAGGCAAAAAAAAAAAAAAAGTAAGAAACATATTATACTTCCACATTTGGAAATTACACGAGTATAAGGGACAAATCATAAGAATTAATCAGGGATCTCAGCAACAGTGCTGGAAACAAAATCTATATACTAAAGGCACTGCACTATCATACACCAGTAACAGAAAACATAATAGCAATAATATAACAATGAATAAATTGAGAGAAAAATATTCAAGAATATAAAATTTTCATCTAAAAATATATACCAATTTCTCTTAGATTAATCTATAACCTATGAAAGTCTACACAAATCCTGATAGACTGCCCTGGCCGGGTAGCGCAATTGGTTAGAGCGTGTCCCAATGTGCCAAAGTTGCAGGTTCCATTCCCAGTCACGTACAAGAATCAACCAATGAATGCATAAGTGGAGAAAAAAAATTGGTCTCTCTCTCTCTCTCTTTCCCTCTGTCCTTCCCCTTTCTCCTCTCTATCTCTCTAAATATCAATAAATTTTTAAAATACCAGACATCCCTGGCTGGTGGCTCCGTGGATAAGGTGACAGCCTGAGAACTGAAACGTCGCTGGTTCGATTCCCAGCCAGGGCACATAACCAGGTTGCAAGCCAGGTCTCCAGCCAGGTCCATAGCTGGAGGCAGGTGAAAGGCAACCCTACATGGATGTTTCTCTCCCTCTCTTCCTCCCTCCCCTCCCCTCTCTAAAAATAACGAATAAAATCTTTTTTTAAAAAGCCAGATAGACCATAATAATGTGATTAATAAAAAGGAACAAGAACACTTGAGGTAATTTGAATACCAGCGTGGAGCTGTGAAGTATCTAGCTATAAAACTATAGTCACTTAGATGATAATTAACACGGAGAAGACAAGCCAATGGAACATAATCAAGAACTTACAAATTAACCTATTTAATATAAAAACCATATACATGAAAAACAAGGAATCATATACTGATGGTAAATACTGTTTTTGCATATATAATTTAAGTAAAAAAAAAAAACAAACAAAAAACTATGACTTTCTGTTGTCTTGATCTGAATGTACCATAGAGATTTAAAAGTAGTTAAAACTCCATCTTTTTTTGTTATTTGAAAGAATAATTAAAATTACTGGTTTTTAAAAATATTCTTAATGCTCAAGATCAACTGTATACAACTCATAGGATTGTTTATAAAAGCAGTTATTAATTTTTAAATACTGATAAAATTTGTTTAATGACTATAGGTAAATTCAGGGACTTTATTTCTTCTAGTATGTAAATTGTTTTAGGAAAAATAAACTTTTATGTTTTTGAACTAAATTTCTAAAATGTTCTATATTTCTCAAAAAAAGCACACAGACAAAAAAGCACAGAAGAATTTATATTTCCGTACCAGAATTTGGGAATGAGTGATAGGTTCACAGAAAACGAAGCAAGTGGTAAAAACTTCAACAAAAATAAATAGATACACAAAAAAGTAAAGTAATTGTAGGACCTCATATGGCTTCAGTGTGAATATTTACATAGTAAATAAGTTGATTTAGGCAAATACGATGAAAAATAAACAAGGAAGAGTGCACGTGTGCCTATGGGTAAGTTCTCACCGTAGCGGGTAAAAGGGCCCACGGAAGGAAATAACGGGAGAACCGTCAGGAGTTGATACTGGTTACCTGCAAGAGCAGAAACCATGGGGAGGAGAGTTTGCTCAAGGGACTCTGAGCACTTCCTCAAATTTCTTGGTCAACAACACGCCGGTAGTTGCATAGCACTCACTGAATGGGCATATAATGTGCTCACTTTGGCCACTTACAAGTGGGAAAGCCCCTGGAATATAATAAGCTCTCAACAATCTCCCTAAATGCCTTTCTACACCAAGCCTTATAAGGACATAACGTTGCAAACAAAAATACATGTAACACGAAGGACTAAATTATACTCTGGCTCTTCAGTTACTCACATTACAATAAAATATCTATGACAAGGCCCTGGCCGGACGTGGCCCAGTGGATTGAGTGCCAGCCTGCAAGCTGGAAGGTCGTAGGTTTGATCCCCAGTCAGGGCACAACTGGGTTGCAGCCCGAGTCCCCAGTTGGGGGTGTGTGAGAGGCAACCAATACATGTTTCTCTACCTCTCTTTCTCCCTCCTTTCCCCTCGCTCTAAAAATAAGAAAAATCTTTTTAAAAAAAAAATCAAGTTTATGAAATAAAACATTATATAAAACTTGAAAAAAATTTAAAAAAATAATTAAAAAAAAGAAATTTAAAAAATAATAAAAATAAATAAATAAAACTTACATATATACGATGTTAATAGCGATTATCCCAAGTCACTATGGTTACTATAATTATCTCTTCTTTATACTTCTCTAATAAGGCATACTCATTATAGAGAACAAACTGTGCTTTCTTTTTTTAAATTTAATTTTATTGTTGTTGTATTACATCCATCCCCTGCTTTCTTTAATTAGTGGATGTATATAAGGGTTTATGGGCAGCTGTGCCCCCAAATTACTCCACTTATTTACATCCATTCCACACCAGCAAAACATACAGAATAGTAAAAACCACATAAGTTAAAAAGACACACACACACATACAAAAGAAAAATAGGAAACTTTGCAGAGAGAGGTAGAGAAACAGGTATTGGTTGCCTCTCATGCGCCCCCAACTGGGGCCCCCACATATTGATGTTTCTCTCCCTTCCTTCCTCTCCCTCTAAATGTAAATAAATAAAATCTTTTAAAAAACATATTTTAAAAAAAGGTTATCTGCCTTGTTTCCAGTTTTACTGATTACTAATAAAGATTCTATGAACAGCTATGAATGGTTTTCTATGTGAAAACACATGTTGAACTATAGCTAGGGGTATGGATAGAGAAATTAGCCACCTTGTCATTAATCTAACTCCATCTCTGTCCTTTCCTAACGAGCCATGCTTTCACACATGTGTATGTGTGTGCATGTGTTTATACGTATGTGTATATATATTTTTCTCTTCCAAATGAAGCTCAAGCCTGTTCATTGCTAACAGAAGCAACATCAACCACACAAATATAACAGAGCCTATACCTACAGTGGCTTCAAGTACAGCTGACCTCTTAACGAGATGGGTTTCACCTCTGTGACTCCAATTATACGCAAATTTCCATGTACTTCTGCTTCCTTATGATTTTCTTAGTAACATTTTCTTTTCTCTAGCTTACTTCATTTTATAGTATGCATTACATACAAAAATGTTAATTGGCTTTTTGTGTTACCCCTAAGGCTGCCCATCCACAGTAGGCTAGTAGTAGTTAATTTGGGGGGACTCAAAAGTTACAGGAGATTTTCACCTCTAACTCCCACACTGCACAAGAGTCAACTGTATATGGCTCCAACTTAATTAAAACTCTGTAACAGATTTATCACCAAAGATGATAAAAAATGGTAAATGAGAACATGAAAAATACCCTACTTCAATTACCATGAAGGAAATGCAAATTAAAATCACATCAGATATCCATTATAAGGACAAAATATTTTTTTTTAAAAACACAGTAATACCAAGTGCAAGCAAGGATGAAGGGGAACTGGAACACTCTTACGTTGCTGGTGAAAATGAAAAACTGTACAATCACTTTGAAAACTGCCAGTTTATTATAGAGGACAGCGTAAATTTCCCATACAACCCAGGAATTGCACTCCTAGGTTTTTATTTCACTTGGGTAAATATCTATGGGTCACACAAAATTTTACACATGAATGCTTAGAGCATTTTTCATTCTAAAACTTAAGAACAAGTTAAATATCTCTTAAGTACAAATTATAATACATCCACAGAATGGAATATTACTCAACAATAAAAAGGAACAAACTTGGATGGATCGAAAAACAGTGGTGCATTTACACAATGGAATATTACGCAGCAGAAACAAAGAAGGAACTCTTACCTTTTGTGACAGCATGGATGGAACTAGAGAGTATTATGCTTAGCGAAACAAGCCAGGTGGCAAAAGAGAAATACCATATGATCTCAACCAATATGGGAAACTAATGAACCAAACAAACAGACGAGCAGAATGGAACCAGAGACATGGGGACAAGGAGCAGAATGATGGTGATCAGAGGGGAGGAGGGAGGTGAGGAGGGTGGAGAGAGGGGAAGGGTTTAGTGGAGGAGCTAATGTGAAAGACCCATGGATATGGACAAGGTAGGGATTGACTGTGGGAGAGGGGAGGGAGGACAGGAGAGAGCCATGGAGGGAAAAATGAAACAACTGTAAAACAACAAAAATTAATTTAAAAAAGCAACAAACTATTGACATATACAAGAATATAGATGACTCTCAAATGCATTTTGCTTTGTGAACACAGCGAGACTCCAAGGCTACAAACTGCATGATTCCATCAGGAAATTTTCTTGAGGAATGATGAAATGACTTTATATCTTGACTATATCTTACAATTGTCAAAAGTTGTGTAAGTATACATTAAAAGGGGTGAATTTTACTATATTTAGATTTTAAATTATTTTAAATAACACTACACAAACAGAAAAGGTTTCCTACCTCACATTAGTTTCATCATTAAATTCTTCAGCCCATTTTTTCCTTGATTGTGCAGTAGTAGAACCATCTAAACGATAATAGTCAATGTTTCTGAGCCACTTTCCTTCACCTGAAAATTTAACAAGAGATTAGATATATCCTGTTCTGCTGGTAATAATACTTTCTTCCATGTTTGCCATTTAAAAATTGGATACATACACACATATATATGTATATGTATATGTATGTATACTATTGGCATAGCAAAGCAAAATTTTTCATCAAATGGTAATATAATGAAATGCAAATAAATTCACCACAATTTTCCTTCTAATAGATATTGAAGAACAAAGGTACTTTAAAAAGGATATCATTTACATGTAAATTTCTTAAAAGATTTGCTTGATTACAATTCTTTAAATCTGGTAAAATAGCCCTGGCTGGTGTGGCTCAGTGAATTGAACACTGGCCTGCAAACCGAAAGGTCACAGGTTCAATTTCTGGTCAGGGCACATGCCTGGGTTGGGGACCAGGTCCCCAGTTGGGGGGCATGCAAGAGGCAACCAGTTAATGTACCTCTCACACATCAAGGAGCATCTCCTCTCTCTAAAAATATTAATAAAATCTTTTAAAAACTGTCAAAATGTTAAATTATATTATGTCCATAATAAAGCTTGCTTTTTAAGAGTATATTTTATTGATTATGCTGTTACAGTTGTCCCAATTTTTCCCCTTTGCTCCCCTCCACCCAGCACCCACTTCCCTCCTGCAATCTCACCCCCTTAGTTTATGTCCATGGGTTGCGCATATGGTCCCTGATTTCACCCTTTACTGTATTATTAATACCCCCCATCTATCTTGTTCCCACCAATTATGTTTCCTAATCCCTGCACCATTTCCCCATTTCTCCCCCTTCCCCTCTCATCTGATAACCCTCGCAATGATCCCCATGCCTATGATTCTCATCCTATTCTGGTTGTTTGTTTAGTTTGTTTTTGTTTGTTTGTGTTTTTAGGTTCCATTGTTGATAGTTGTGAGTTTGTTAACTTTTTTAAAAATTTTATTGCTGTTGTATGTTAACTTTTTAATGTTCATAATTTTGATCCTCTTTTTCTTAAGTCCCTTTAACATTTCATATAATAATGGCTTGGTGATGATGAACTCCTTTAGCTTTACCTTGTCTAGGAAGCACTTTAGCTGCCCTTCCATTCTAAACGATATCTTTGCTGGATAGTCATCTTGATTATAGGTCTTTGCTTTTCATCACTTTGAATACTTCTTGCCAGTCCCTTCTTGCCTGAAAAGTTGCTTTTGAGAAATCAGCTGAAAGTCTTAGAGGAACCCCTTTGTAGGTAACTCTCATCTTTTCTCTTGCTGCTTTTAAGATTCTCTCTTTATCTTTAATCTTTGGTATTTTAATTGCATGTGTCTTGGTATGGTCCTCTTTGGGTCTAGCTTATTTGGGACTCTCTGTGCAAAAAGCTTGCTTTTAATTAAATCTGTAAACATCCAGGTTTACACCCTTCTTATTAACAAACTGATACTTATCAGATAAAAAAAGAGACATATAATACAATAATTAATTCACTGAACAAATAGTTACTGAATGCCTATTATTTGCCAAAACTATTCTGTAGCCTAGCAACACATATTGGTGTTATGCTCCTATTCCATGACAGCTGTGTGTGTATGTGCATAAGTAAAGGAATGCAACTTTATAAGTTAAAACAATGTTCAGACATATCGCCTTTTATAGGGTGAGGTGAAATTTTACCCAGTGTTTACACTGATACTAAATTATCAAAGGATTAAATGTTTATGACATAATCTCATATATAATTTTTATTTCATTTCTCTAACTTTCAACATAATACTATTTAATACCCTAGAAAAATTCTTATCAACATAAATAAAAAGTTGGCAAAACTGAGATTTACATATTTCAGGAAACTTTTTTTACTTAAAAATTAGGTCATTATTTAAAATGTGATTTTTTATATGTTTATTACATACCTATATCTTCACCTAAATTGACATCCTAGAAGTTCTTTGCTGAAAATTCACTAATCACTAAGAAAGGCAATTTCTTTATTTAAGTTTATTTCTTTCAACTGGAAAAAAAGGTATACACAAATGAGAAAAAAAGAATTTGACAGAGATGGTTGGATAACAAGATAAGAAACTGAAGAGACATTTACATTAACTGTTCACTTAACAAGATAATTATTAAAGTAAATATGCTAATCATAACTGAATAAAATATAGATTTTAAATAAGTATTTCCAGGTATATTTCCATGATAATACAAATGAACATTCCATACTACTACTGTGAGTCCAACATATAAGAACCGTGACACAGTGGCATAGATTAGTAATAAAAAATATGCACTTTGGAATCAAGCTCCCTGAGTTGAATCTCAGTTTCATCATTTACTGCTATTTTCTCTTAAGGAAAAGTAATTAAAAGTGCTTGTGTTTCAGTGTTTTTATCTTTAAAAAATGGGGGATAACCAGAGAACACATTGCATAGGACTGTTTGTTAAGTGAATATAACAAAACAGACCACTTAGAACAGTGCCTGTCACACAGTAATTAAGCTTATTGATTATTTATTATTATCACTCAAGATTCCATAGCCGATCACATCACTATTATGGCACATATATATGTTCAATCCCTCTCTATAACATGGTTTACTACTGTGAGTCCAATATATAAAAACTGATAGTTACATAGATTAGTAAATTGATGTGAGTTGTTTTGTAACACAGCCTGTAAGATATTGAAGCGTTGTCAGAACATAAACTCTCGCTAACAAGACTAATACACAGTGATAATAGAAAAATGCAGTTACAATTCTGGTCAAGACGGTAGAGTAGGGAACACACCGTGCTTGCCACTTCCTGCAGCCACATCAGTATGACAAATGAATTCCACAACAACCACCTTGAAAGCCGCTCCAGACAAGCTGAACAGAACTCCTGGAACTGAGGAGACAGAGGAGGACCACGTCCAGACTGCAGGAGGGGCAGAGGCGAACCTGCCTGGATCTAGTGGCGAAGGGGCCAGACCCACGCTAGGCACCCCAGCCCGGAGCAGCAATGCCACACGAGTCTCCACTGTGTCTTCTCGGGACAATCAGTGAGAATGCCCTCTGAATGAGACCGAGAGCTACTACAGACCCAGGTGTCACCTTCAAGGGCCCGCACAGAGAGTCACACACACTTGCCCTAAGCTCCAGTGACGGGACAGCAGGTGGAAACGTACCGGGATATTCCGAAAGGAACTCAATTTCCTGGTTCAGCAATGACCGGAGTGGCAGCTTTACCCTGGACGGAAGTGTTGGCAGGCACCATGGTTCCTTTGTGAGCCTCCCCCACACGTCCTGCAGGCACAGCTCAAGTGCCAACTCCGAGTCCCACGTAACCCAACACGCGTCTCTCCATCGCACGCTTCCCTGAAACCCGGCCCCCCCAGCTCGCGCCCGCACCTGGCCTCCACCAACGCGGGACTGTCATCGACTCCAGCGGACGTACACAGACGCCTAATAAGCGGTGCGGGGGTGCTTGGCGGGCCCTGTGCCTCTTCCCAAGCGGCACCAAGCTAGGCGCAGAGGCCACCATCTTCGGTTTGCGCCGAAGCCTCTCCCAGACACATGCAACACAGCAACGGCAGCTACAGCTGCAGGGCCAGGTGCAGCTCCTATCAAGTGGCCGCAGACCAGTCACGGGCAGTAGGTGAACTTGGCTTGCCCCAGAGCCCAGCCCAAGAGGCACCAGAAGCAGCACACTCGATGGCTGACTGTGGACAACACCAGAGCCCCACACAGTTGATAAACTTTAACCAGACTCATCAAGAAAAATAGAGGACCCCCCCCCCCCGACTAAAAAATCAGAACTGAAAAGATGTGACAACCGATGCCACTGAAACACAAAGGATTATGAGAAAATACTCTGAACAACTATATGCAAACAAACTGGCCCACGTGGAAGAAATGCACAAATTCCTAGAAACAAACCATTTTCCAAGACTGAGTAAAGAATAAACAGAAAATATGAATTTAGATAACTACTAACAAAATCAAATGAGTAATAAAAACAAAAACCTCCCAACAAACCCAAGTGCTGGACCAGATGACTTCACAGGTGAATTTTACTATAAAATGGAACAAGATTTAATACCTATTCTTCTCCAACTATTCTGAAAAACTGAAGAGGATGGAAGGCTCCCAAGCTCATTTCATCAGGCCAGGATTATCCTAATTCCAAAACCAACAAAGACACCACAAAAATAGAAAATTATAGACCAATATCACTGATGAACATAGATGCAAAAATCCTCAGCAAAATAGTGGCAAACCAGATTGAGCAATACGTTACAAACCTCATACACCATGATCAAGTGGGATTTTTTCCTGGAATACAAATTTGGTTCAAATCCACAAGTTAATGTGATACACCACATAAACAAGAAGAACGATAAAAATTACATAGCCATATCAACAGATCCAGAAAAGGCATTTGACAAACTACGGCCCCCATATATGATAAAAACTCAGCACAACAGGAATAAAGGGAATATACCTCAACTTAATAAAAGTCATATACGAAAATAGATAACATCATAATCAACAGGCAAAAATTAAAAGAACTTCCCTTAACATCATCACGAACATGTCAAGACATGGATGTCTGCTTTCACCAGCCTTATCTAACAAAGTACTGAAACTTCTAGGCACAGCGATCGGATAAGAAAAATAAAAAACCCAAATCAGAAAGGGAGAAGTAAAACCATTTGTAGATGACAGGATACTGTATATAGAGAACCCTAATAATTCCTTCAAAACACTATTAAAACCGATAAATTAATTCACTAAAGTAGCAGGATATAAAAGCAATATTCAGAAATTCATTGCATTTTATACTCCAATCATGACGATAAGAAGGAAATATTAAGGTAACAATCCCACCCTGGCCAGGAGCTCAGTTCATTAGAGCATCATCTCAATACACCAAGATTGCAGATTGGATCCCCAGTCAGGGCACACACAAGAGTCACCCAATGAGTGCATCAATAAATGGAATGAGGGCCCTGGCTGGTGGCACAGTAGATAAGGCGCTGGCCTGCAAACCCAAAGGTCGCTGGTTCCATTCCCAGCCAGGGCACATAACCAGGTTGCCAGCCAGGTCTCCAGCCAAGTCCATAGCTGGAGGCAGGTGAAAAGCAACCATACATTGATGTCTCTCTCCCTCTCTGCCTCTATCCCTTCCCCTCTTTCTAAAAATAATGAAATAAAATCTTAAAAAAAAAAAGATCACAAATAGCCAAAGCAATCTTGAGAAAGAACAAAGTACCGGTATCACAATGACATCAAACTATACTACAAGGCTACATTAATCAATAGCATGGTACTGACATAAAAACAGGGATACAAGCCCTGGCTGGTGACTCAGTGGATTGGTGCCAGCCTGTGAACCCAAAGGTCACTGGTTCAATTCCCAGCCAGGACACATAACCAGGTTGCAAGCCAGGTCTCCAGTCAAGTCCGTAGCTGGAGGCAGGTGAAGGGCAACCATATATTGATGATTCTTTCCCTTTATTCCTCCCTCCCTGCCCTTCTGTCTGAAAATAATAAATAAAATCTTTAAAAAGAAACAAAAACAGGCATACAGATAAACAGAGCACTCACAAATAAACCCGTGTTTATATGGTCAATTAAAATATGATGAAACAACCCTGGCTGGTAGCACAGTGGATAAGGCGCCGGCCTGTGAACCCAAAGGTCGCAGGTTCGATTCCCCAGCCAGGGCACATAACCAGGTTGCAAACCAGGTCTCTAATCAGGTCTGTGGCTGGAGGCAGGTGAAAAGCAACCATACATTGATGTCTCTCTCCCTCTCTGCTTCTCTCCCTTCCCCTCTTTCTAAAAAATAATGAAATAAAATCTTTAAAAAAAAAAATATGATGAAACAGGCAAGAATATGCAATTGGGTAAGGACAGTCTTTTCAGTAAATGTTGTTGGGAAAACTGAATAGATACATGGAAAAAAGTAAAACTAGACCAGTTTTATAAACCATATATAAGAATAAATTCAAAATGAATTAAGAACTTAAACATAAATAGTGAAAAGTAAATAATTCTTTGAAGAAAATATAAGGGGTTAATCGTCGTGAATTTGCATTTCGCAATGGTTTGTTAGAAAAAGCATAAGTAACAAAAAAACAGATCATCCCCAGCCAGGGCACATAACAAGGTTGCAAACCAAGTCTCCAGTCAGATCTGTGGCTGGAGGCAGGTGAAAGGCAACCATACATTGATGTTTCTCTCCCTCTCTGCCTCTCTCCCTTCCCCTCTTTCTAGAAATAATGAAATAAAATCTTTAAAAAAAAAAAACAGATCAATTGGACTTCATCGATAAAAACTTGTGCTTCAAAGGACACTATCAAGAAAGTGAAAAGACAACACACAGAATGAGATAGGATATTTATACATCATGTATCCGACAAGAAACTGGTATGCAGAAAATGAAAAACTAGTAACAGCCCTGTAATGGATTAAAAAAAAAAAAGCCTATTCAAAAAACTGGCAAAGGACCTGAATAAACACTTCACTTTTTCTCCAAAGAAGATATACAAATGGCCAACAATTAGATGAAATGATAGCATTGTTAGTCATTAGGGAAAAACAAATCAAAATCACAATGAAATTCCAATAGGATCATTATAATAAAAAGAAGAGGGAGAAAGCAAGTGTTGGCAAAGCTGTGGAGAAATCAGAACCCTTTTTAAGGCCTGGAAGGGATGTAAAATAGCATAGCTAGTGTAGAAAACAGTTGGCGGTCCCTCAATAAGTTAAACACAGAATTATCATATGATTCAATAATTCAAATCCTAACTATTCCAAAGAATTGACAACAGATGTTTAAATACATGAAAACTTGTATGCAAATGTTCATAGCAACACTAGTCACAATAGTCAAATGGTGAAAACAACCTAAGTATCTATGAATGAATGAATGGATAAGCAAATACAATGAAATTTTATTAGACCATGAAAAGGAATTACGTACTGACGTATGCTATAACATGAATGAACCTGGAAAATAGGCTATGTAAAAAGAAGCGATTCATGGAAGACCACGTACAAGTATTGTATGAACCCATTTATATGAAAAGTCCCCAAAAGATCAATCTAAAGGAACGGAAGCAGATTAGTGACCGCCTAGGTATGGAAAGGGAGGTAAGGGCGGTCACAGCTGAACGGTGCAGGGTTTCTCTGTTCATGATTAAAAGTTCCAAAAACTGACTGTGGCGGTAGTTGTGCCATGCTGTAAATACAGTAAAAACCATTGAGTTGTGCATTTGAAATGGTTCGGTTGCTCTTTATGTGAATTACATTTCAATAAAACTGTTTTAAAAACATTTAAATTGATGCTAAAATGGCAACAACAAAGAAGACCATGATTATATCAATAAAGATAAGAATAAAGTGGAGGAAAACATGGATTTATTAGGGTTTTAAGTCTGGGTAGTATTTTTTTCTCTTATTGTTAAAAGGTTATTCAAGATATAGAAATGTTTATAACTCACCTTTATAAATAAGAGGTTTATCTTTATCTTCTGTCTTCTCCCTACTAGCCAATTCAAGAAAATCTTCAATCAAGTCCAGAGATATGAGAGACTGGCTGAAAACAAGTCTAAAAGAAAAACAGATGAATATTCTTACATTAGCAGATTTTTATAGTAAAGATCTCACTTCTTTCCGAATTGATACACAAATACAATACTAATCAAAGCCCCAGTAGAGAGTTTTTTTTTTGGTAGAAACGAACAAGCTGATTGTAAAGTTGATATGGGAATACCAAGCATACAGAGTAACTGAAAGAGAGTTGGAAGAGACAACCTTGGAGACCTAACTCTACAGGACTTCAAAGCTGGAGCGATGGACACAGGGCAGCGCTGGTGAAGGGACAAGCACAGATGGATGGAAGGAAACACAGAGTCCACGTACAGAGAGCCACACACTACAGTTAACTGGCTCTTAGACAAAGGAGTAAAGGCGATTCCATGGTCTTGGCAAAGCTGCACATCATATTCAACTAAATGAACTTTGGCTTAAACTTCCTACTAATGTAAACATCAACTCAAATGGGGCCTACATCTAAATGCTAAAAATATAAAACTACAAATGTTTTAGAGAAACACAAAAGAAGTGCATCTTTTTAACCTGGGGTGAAACAATTCTTAGATATGACACTGAAAGTGTAATCTATGAAATAAAAATTGATCAACTGGACTTCATCAAAGTCAAAACTTTTACTCTGCAAAACACACTTTAGAGACTATCAGAAAAAGTCTTCTCGCTGAAAGTATTTAAGAAATTTTAATTATCATACACATTCTAAATACTTTGCCATTCTGTTTCAAATAAGTCTGCAAATTCTCAGCTGTCCCCAGCAGTGCCCTGACTCCTTTTTGGCCATGACAAGTATTCATTCAGATCAAGTCTTATGTAAACTTAAATTTAGAAGATAGCATCAAAGCAAGGTGTTTTAGGCACTGAGGGAGTAGAAAAGGTGCTAATGGCTCCTCGGCCTCTGACAAATAGTTTGCAAACCACTGCTCTGATCTATGCAGCTGGTGAGAAGTGGCCATAATTACATGCCTGGAAGTGAAAAAAAAATTCTAGAAAGAATATGAGAATTCCTTCTCTCCCTTGTATGTACAAAGTAGGTCAGTATACAAGGACGTAGACAACTGTAGCAAACATGTTTTTTGTTGGGATTCTAAAAGCTGTCATGTAGGTGCTTATGACTCCAAAAGATCTTTCACTTTCACTGGTGTCTTGGGCTTTAGTAGAACTAGAACGAACGACTCGAACTATAGAACAGCTGTTGGGAGCTACCAGCACATGCACTGACTCCCGCATGGCTTCCTGACCTCTGCACTGTGGGAGTCGTGCCTGGCCAGCCGGCACTCCTACACCTGGGAGGTGAATGCCTTTCCTCCCGGTGCTCAGGGCGCAAGATCAGGAGCTCTATCTTGGTGGCCCAGCACACAGGCTGTCTTTCCCACAATCAAAAACCGTACTGAATCAATTCTCTCTGAACTACAAATTAATTTTTTGACAGTCCCTAAAACTGGGAAACTTAAATTCTTAGAAATACGAATTATTTAATGGGAATGAATCTGGAATTTGGGCTACTAACTGGAGAGCAATTGACTTGGGTCAGCATTAAGGTTGGTGCTGAGAACCGCTGAGCTCAAGTCAGTCTCACTATGAAAAGGCGGTGCTACCAGGACCAACTGACGATGAATTAATGGCTATGTTAACCTTTCGCAGGTACAGAAAACACGAAGAACTGCTATCCCCGATTATAATTTTTATCAACTATTTTCACTTTACCTGTTATTATAAATGACACGTGAAAATAAAAAGGCAAATACCAAAATCACACGTATCAAAAATCTGGGAATGAAGATGAAATCAGAATTTCATGTTTAAATGAAAGCAAAATGAACCGGAGGGGCTGCCCTGAAACTAGTGGTGAACTAGAGTTGGCTTAAGTAGCTTGAACCAAGAAAGTGGATTGTTAACATCTCTCTTCACATCTGACATCATATGGGTAGCTTGAATTGGCCATGTGAGAGCATTTATACCATGGAAATCAGCAAGTGTTACAAATCAGGGCTTTCTTTTCTTCTCTGATTTCCCTAATATATATAGCTTTATTCATTCACTCATTTGCAGGGGCAGCTGTTTAACATTTATCAACACATCACTAGCTAAAATCACTAAAACTCATTTTATTTCTTACCCTGTGCAAACCTCAAGTTTCTACAGCGTGGGGCAAAATTTTAGTTGTGAATATGCTAAACAGAGTTTATTCTTCTATTATTTATTAATTATGGTATTATTTTCTATACAAAAAAAACTGCAAACCTACTTTTACTCCATCCTATATTTGCATCCATAAATCGAGAACGGGGGAATCTGACTTAACAGCACTTCTTTCTTTAAAAACAGTGCCCTCTGTCAACCACAGATTTGAACATCAATCAACGGTGTTATGTAGACCTTGGAAAGGGATTCAAAATAGGTCTCTCCATGATGTGCCACTTTGGTATGTGGATTATTTTGAGGTGAAGCTAGTTGAGAATCTGAAGGCTGAAGAGAAACTTTTACCAGAAATAATTTTTTACGACCTATCTACAGGGCGGGGCAAATTTATAAACCACTTGCTCTTATACTGCAAATTATCCTCCTCCCCTCTGAAGCCTCTGGATATTTTATCTCATTACTTAGCTCAGGGTATCACAGACACTGCATGTTACCTTTCTGTCTCTGAACCTCTCTTATTTGTGGGATCTCTCATTCTCTCATATATATGGAGTTCCCGTGTGTACATATGTAATTAAATTTGGCTCTTTTCTCTTATCTGTCTCATGTTTGATTTTATTAAACCAGCTAAAAGAACCTACAAGGGTAAAATCTCTTCCTCCCCCAAAGTTTAAAAACTTCTCTAAAAGAATTGTTTGAATGGATGTATAGGGTCTAGAATAAATACAAACCAGCATTTCTAAAATGCTGCATTAATAAATACTCAGCTGAATTGTTTTGTTGACTGCAACCAAATTTTGAGATGGGCATGAAAATCAGAAGTATATTCATGACCATGTGGTTAGGACTAAAATCATGCCATACAAAAAACAGATCAATGAACTGAGAGGAGAAGGTAAAAATGACAACAGTGATAAACCTTCCACTCTTTAAAGACAATTTAAATACAAGTAGTGATGTCTGCAACATACTTTAAAAGGCATCAGGAAAATAAGGTCGGTAGACAGATAGATATGCAATA
Source organism: Noctilio leporinus (assembly GCA_004026585.1). Taxonomy (NCBI): domain Eukaryota; kingdom Metazoa; phylum Chordata; class Mammalia; order Chiroptera; family Noctilionidae; genus Noctilio; species Noctilio leporinus. Next base: position 86,647 of record PVIW01002235.1, read on the forward strand.
AGGAAAATATAGTAAACATAGCATATAGGAATAATCCTAGGTAACAGGTACGTAAGTAGTCACTATAAAATTCTTTCTGCTTTTTGTAACATTTGAAAATGTCCACAATTAAATGTTAAAGAATAGTTGTTATCACAATTCTGGAAATGCTTAGTTTTATAGTCTTTTACCACTAATAACATCCATCAGTTGGATTTATAACTAAAAATGATAATAGCTGGTTTTGAAAAAGCAACAGATATTTAGTATTTTAGATCAGAGTGGAAACAGCTCTAGGAATAGTGTATGAAGTAAAGGGGACATTTGTAACCAGCTGAAGTATCCAACTATAGGCAGCCTTAGGAGACGGCAACTGTTCTGTCATAGGAAAGGGTAAGAGTATCTATGATACACATTTTAGACAGAGTCTGGCGTTGCTTAGGGAATTAGAAGACCATTAAAATCTCTTCTACACTCTTAAAATCATTGTATGGTACCCAAATAAAAATTCATTTTAAACTGCAGAAGTTGATAGTAAAAAAAAAAAAAAAAAAAAAAGCAGGAGCATATCTAGAGTAATAATCTCTCCTCTTTCAGAAGCACAAATATCCACTTTCTATTTGACATCTCTCCTGGCTATCTAACAGGCTACTCCTACATAACAGATCTAGGGCAGAACTGCTTACTATCTCTAGTGAATTACCTAGTACTTCCCTAATATTGTTTGTTTCAGCAAATCACACTGTAATCCACCAGCTACTTAGGCTGGAAGCCTGGGAATCATCTTTGACTAGTGGGAATGATAGCAGATTTTTTAGCCTTATGTTAAGTTGTTACTGAAAGCATCACATAAATTTTTACCATTATCTGATGAGATGCTGGGACATCATAACAGCCTAAACAATAAGCCTGGTTCAACAGTATTAAAGTACTAGACTGGGGGCTGGGGATGCAGGGAAGGAAATGGGGGCATGAATGCTGTAAGTGAGATGAACAGGAACAAAATCAAAGGAGGAATGATGAAGAGAATAGCCAAAGAGGTGAAATGAAGTGAAGTCTGAGAGATGTCCGCTAGATTTTGGGATTTAAAGGTCAACAAGCAACTTGAGGTGGGAAAAAGCTCAGTTAAGTGACAGGGTAAACGCTAGGTATCAACTAGAGGCTTGACACGGACATAAATTCAGGTGCGTGGCCAGCAGGAAAAACAGCGCTCAAGAAATCATCAGAATTCGCACCTGGAACTAACGGCGCCAAAGGAAGACGGTGGTCTATTACTGCGCTAACAAAAGGAAGGACATCTTTAGAAAGAAAGAAAACGTATCTCTTCAAATAAACTGATGACGGAACAGAAAGCTGATGAAAAAGTTCGTTTATGTAATAAAAGAGGAAAGAACTTACACTTTATCCCCGATTTCCTCGGCCATCCGAAGGATTTCAAAGAGAAGGACCATTTTGCCAGAATGCTCCAAAACCTCGGCATCAGCATCTGTAACGAAGTCTTTGTACCAGTCTGGAGCCGGGCTGCTGGGGTTAGAAGTGGAAGTAGCTTTACCTAAATAAAATAAGTGCAACGTAAGTAAGTGGGCACGTAAGGAAAGCAACTAGAAGACTTCAAGAGAGGGGTTAAGAAAGAGACCGAGAGAAACAGACTGCTGATGACCTAAGGAGAGAGAGGCAGGGAGACTGACAGGGACTTGGCATTTGGGAGTGAAACACAGGCATGCGCACTCACGCTTCCGCCCACAGCAGAGACAGGTCTAACTGTCAGACCAAGACTTGAGGTCGCGGGCTGAGAAAGGCAGAGATTCGAAGAGACAGTGGCCCCCAGTCCCCAAGACAGAGTAACTGCCAAAACACATCCCAGGAGATACATACTAGGAGAGAAAACGGCCCGAAGAGAGGCAGAGAGAAACGAAGGAAAGAACAGAGAGGGGAGAATGACTGACTCAGGGATCAAGAGAGAAAAGATCTCAGGAGCAAAGGCAGGAAACCTTTCATTGTGCTTCTAGAATTCTGGAAAACTAAAACAAATACTGGTTCCAGAATCACCGTATCATATTAAATGCTTTTGTTATTTTCACCACAAACTTTGACTGTAAAAGGTGGAAGAAGAAAATGACACAAAATAATCTATTATAAATCTAAACATAAACAAGTCAATTCAAAATGAGAAATGTACAGGTTTAACCTGTTTTTGTACCTTCTCTCAATTGCTTTTTAATGTGAGTGGTTTTACATTTTGATAGACTTTTATTATAAAATATTCTACATATCCAGACATGTATATACAGAATGAACAGCTGTGTTCTCACATCCCTCTTTTATTGAAGACTTGTTAAATTTGCTTCTGACACACTTGAAGCCTAAATGTGACTCTACTCAATTACATTTGTCTCTGTCCATTCTTTTGTCAAGTTACTAAAACCTTAAATTACATATTTACTGTGTCTGTTTTTATATTTTCACTGTATGTGTATCTCTAAACTATACATTATCTTTCATGTTTTTAAAATTATAGGAGGTCCTCAAATAATATTATTTTGTTCAAAGTTGTCTTGTTATAACATTAAATGAGAAGCCATAGGAACTTAATGCTTGTTTGCATCAATTGGCCTACGATGGTATAAAAGTGGTTTCATTACACATGGTTTTGCTTCAAGTTGCGAAACCTATTTACAGCATTAAGTGACAACTTACTATATATACACCATACTATTTGTATCATTCTACAGCTTATTAACTCAATCTAGTTTTGTTTTTTAAGATTTTATTTATTATTATTTTTAGAGTGAGGGGAAGGGAGGGAGGCAGAAAGGGAGAGAAACATCAATGTACAGTTGTCTTTCACCTGCCTCCAGCTACGGACCTGGCTGGAGACCTGGTTTATGTGTCCTGAGTGGGAATCGAACCAGCAACCTTTGGGTTCATAGGCCGGCACCTTTCCACTGAATCACCAACCAGGGCCTCAATCTACTTTTTTAAAAGATGGTTTTCCTTCTGTTTTCCCATTTAAAATTTTATTATTTAATATAGTTTTTCATTTTTCACTCAAAGACTTAATTATTCTGTCATGTAATATTCCACTACATAAATATGCCATCATTTAGTAGTTCTGTTCATAGACAGTGAGGTTATTTCTAATTTTTGGCTACTGTGAAATAACTGCAATGAACGTCAAATGTTGTTATATTTTTCTAGAATGATGTCTGCTTCATGCAGGTTTTTAATTGCCCAGCATGAAGTTATTCTTATAATTTTTAAAGTATCACTTTAAAAATACTTCTTTTATAGTCTTAATAAAAGTTCTACTATCCAAAGTTCTTGAGAATTGAATCATGCTGTTTATGTGTTTCCTATCTCACATCAGGTCAAATGCTAACTTATTTTGTTACGATCTTTGCCTAACCTTAATTGTTTCCTTGAACACACTCTATTTTTTGTTGTCATTTGACTTTCAGCATAGCTGTAATGTGGAAGAACCCTGGGCAGCTCAGGTCATTCTGCATCTGATCTGCCATGTGCTCCAGGGAATTACCAACCCAGAATTGCTTTTGAGGAATTTCAGCTTGAGACTTTTAGACCATGTAAGTAATATAAATGTAAACCATAAACTACATGAGGGCAAGCCCATGATTATGAATCCAAGGAAACTACTTTTCCCAACCCAAAGCCCAGGGCAAAAATTAAACAAGTTTTCTTATCTTTTCCCTGGATTGAAGAGCAACTTTTTTCTATCCTATTTCTTAATGATATATGTACCCTTTAAAGAGATTCAACTTACGTCTGAGTTCTAAGAACTCTCCTTCTAAGTAGTATCCTATCCCTGGGTAGGTAAAAACCAAAATTGCTTATTTAAAGACTAGCATATCCCTACTGCACACCTTCATGAACTTTCTTTTTAAGTTATCAGCTCCCTTTTTGTATCTGAGTACTAAGGATTTTCATTACTTTTAGAAAGTTGACTATAGCCCTGGCTGGTGTGGTTCAGTGGAAAGGTGCTGGTCTGTGAACCCAAAGATCACTGGTCCGGTTCCTAGTCAGGGCACATACCCAGGTTGCAAGCCAGGTCTCCAGCCAGGTCCTTAGCTGGAGGCAGGTGAAAGGCAACCACACATTGATGCTCCTCTCCCTTTTTTGTTCCCTCCCGGACCTTCTCTCTGAAAATAATAAATAAAATCTTTAAAACTGAAAAATAGGAAAAAAATAAAAATAATAAAAAATAGCCCTGGCTGGTAGCACAGTGGATAAGGCACCAGCCTGCAAACCCAAAGGTTGCTGGTTCAATTCCCAGCCAGGGCACATACCAGGTTGCAAGCCAGGTCTCCAGCCAGGTCTCCAGCTGGAGGCAGGTGAAAGGCAGCCATACATTGATGCTTCTCTCCCTCTCTTCTTTCCCCTCTCTAAAAATAATAAATTTTTTAAAAAGTCTTTAAAAGAAAATAAAAATAAAACAGAAAACAGAAAGAAGAAAGCTGACTATGAATGTATACTGAAACCACAATGAACTACTAGTGCATAAACATTTCACACATTTGCAAGATTCCATACCAATCTTTGAATGCATTATATTAATTTCTCCCCCACTCTGCCCAGTGAATTTCTGTTTATGCCTTCCTGTCCTTCAAGAATAAGCTAAAATTCCATCTTAGAAAAGCCTCCTTTTAAGGTTGGCCCTTGGATGTTATCTGGGAACTTGAATAGTAAGCAGTTTTCTGTACTGATTATGAAACTTTCCCCGATTAGAGAGGCTCACTCTGTCTAGATTGTTTGCACAAAAACAGTATGGTTCATTATAAACACTGATTTTCTTTCTGGCATGATATGGAGGAAACCTCAAGTAGACAAGATTTACAAAGGAGAAAGACTAAACCATTAAAAATAGTTTCATCCTGGCTGGAGTGGCTTAGCAGATTCTGTACCGGCCTGCAAACCAAAGAGTCACTGGTTTGATTCCCAGTCAGGGCACATGCCTGGGTTGTGGGCCACGTCCCCAGTTAGAGGTGTGCAAGAGGCAACCACACATGGATGTTTCTCTCCCTCTCTTTCTCCCTCCCTTCCCCACTCTCAAAATATAAATAAATAAAATCCTTTTAAAAAAGTTTCACTATATAAAATTAACTACAATGATACTTCATTCCCTGAAATTCTTCCAGTTATTTACAGTTAAGAGAAATTACCATGGTGTCTCTGAAACTGAATGTATGTTGGGTCTGAATCCCACTTCTACCAATTGTCAAGGCTGGTCAAAAACTAAGCTAACAATGAAGTAAACACAGTTTACACTTATACATGTAAATAAATATAACTTTTTCCATTTTTCTTTCCTCCGAAAACACCGGAGCACAAATGCTAGCTTATAATTGAACAGTCATCATATACTTATTATTATTTTATGAACCTGACTATCCTACATGCTTTCCAATTTAGGAAAGATATTCCTTTGAGCCAGCAATAATAATAATATTTTTTAAGATTTTTTTTTTTTTAGAAAGAGAAGGGAGGGTGAAAGAGGGCAAGAAACATGATCTGGGAGAGAAACATCAATGAGTGGTTGCCTCTCACATGCCTCCACCCACAACCCAGGCATGTGCCCTGACTGGGAATTGAACCAGCAACCCTTTGGTTTGCAGGCTGGTGCTCAACCCACTGAGCCACACCAGCCAGGGCTAGATAGAATAATTAATCACTGAAAACAGTACTGACATGACAATTACATATTCCTCACCAATGTTCCATGACAAAGGCAACAGTTATTATACTTACTTTCCTCTGGCTTTAAAGAGACGGAGGGGTTGTTTCCTGTTTCATCCACATTTCCTTCACCACCTCCTCGAGATCTTGAATTCCACACTTTGATAACTTCAACATCATTGTCACTACCACTTCCACTTGAGCTACTATCTTTTTTCCCTTTTTTACCCTTTGATTTCTTCTTTCTAAAATAAAGAACAAATTCAAAGAATTAGAAAAGTATAATAAACATACAAGTGTCAATTATCAGGACAATCAGCAAGCAGGGAGTTTTAATGTGTCAACACAGGGCACAAAAGTATTCAATTTACTTTGTATAATCATCGGAGCTCAAAGTCATGGAGGTTTCATCGGAATCTGAAGCTATAAATTCATCCATACTGTCTTCATCAAAATATCCCTAGAGAAAAAAGTATGAATGTTTTATTAGTATATTTCAACTTATATTGGAAAGTCTAATGATATGTTTATTTTTTAAAGATAAGTTAATTGGCTACGAGATAAAGCAGAACTGAGGAACTATCAAGAATTACAAAAAACAAAGGAGACAAGACAGATATGACTACTAAATGCTATGTGAGGTCTTAAATTGATCATAAAAAAAGAAAAGTACAGAAACTAAAAATTTAATTAAAGTCTGTTGTTTAGTTACCAGGACTCACACAATGTTCATTTCTGACTTTTGATCATTTTATGATGGTTATGAAAGACATTAATTTTAACATTTAGTACTCATTCCATAATCATAAGGCATTCAAACATAGAAACTAACTGGAAATAAAATAGGTTGAATTATGACTATACCACAAAGCAAGGGAAAACTCAACTATACAGGGAGGCTATAGAGATCAACTTTTCCTAAACTTATTCCACTTCCCCCAGCTCCCTTTCACCCAATTTACCTTGTTTTCTTTGCTAATGTAGTCTAGCTGCAAACACCAAGGATGCGTCCAGATCCTACTTAACATCTGAAAATCTTGGAAAAGCTTTGCACCTGCCTTTCCTCTTCCACCTTCACTGCTATTACCTACACCTGATCAAACAAAAAACAGTTCATGTTAATACCTGTATGTTGAAAATTACAAGAAATTACTAAAAGAACCTGAAGACACAAATAAATGAAAAGATAGTCCATGTTCATGGACTGGAAGAACAGACATAGTTCAAACGGGCACATTACCCAAAGCAACATACAGATTCAGTGCAATCTCCATCAAAATCCATGGAGCATTTTTAAAGTCAAAGCAATCTTGAGATAGAAAAGCAAAGTGGGAAGTATCACACTCTCTGATTTGGAACTATACGACAAAGCTTTAATAATCAAAACACCATAGTACTGGCAAAACAAGCAAACAAAAAACAATCGGAAGTATAATTCAATAATACAAAACACTAACTTAGGAATATTAAAAGCCTCAGGTACATATTGTAATGTAGAGGGATCCTAGGCAAATTACAGCCCCAGACCCACAGCAGAAGCAATTATAAGCCATTTCCACAGTGCCCAACCTTTATCACAGGATGCTAAGAATTCCCATATACATATAATATCCCAATATTAGTAATTTGTGGTCGAAAGTACTTAAACACACAGGGAAACAAGGCAGTACGCCTGACAGAAATGAGATGAAAAACATCTATGAGAATTTCAGAAACTAGAATGACATAGACTATAACTGTTCACCCTACTTTAAAAAATGTTAAAGAATCTCAAAAATACATGCAAAACAAAGGAAATCATAAAGAATGAAAAATTAGCTAGAAAATAACTGAATGAAACTAGGCAAAAAACCATGGAGTCTTTTAAAAATTATATTTGTTTGTAGAGCAAGGGGAAGGGAGAAAAACATTGATGTGTGAGAGAAACACTGACTGGTTAACTCTTAACATGCTCCAACCAGGGGCCTGGCTCCGCAACCCACGCATGTGCCCTGACCAGATTTGAACAGGTGACCTTTTGGTTCACAGGCCAGCACTCAACCAACTGAGCAATACTGGTGAGGAGCCTCTGAGTTTTTTAAGTTTCACAAAACTTACTATTTATAGTAAATTCAATGGCTTTTAGTAGAGGAGATCTGTACAGAAGGTATTCAGCCAAGTAGTATGAAAAATATGGACATTTATTAAAAATACAAGATACCAGAAACATTGTACATAGAAGGGGACACCTCAGTCCCCTTCAAAGTAGGCACCTTGGGACCTCACACAGTTCTGCCAGTTGCCATCAGCTGTCCCGTTGTATTTTTCTGAATTCTACAGATGGTATGAAATCTTTTCCCTTTAAGGGTGATTTTCATTTGGGGGACAGCCAGAAGTTGCAGGGCACCAAATCTGCACTGTAGGAAGATGAAGTCGCCTGAATGATTTGATGTTTCACAAAAAAATTTCTGAACAAGATATGATACATGAGTGGGCACATTGGCATGATGAAGCTTCCAGTCACCAGCTGCCCAGTTATGGCCTTCTGAATACTTTCCATGGAGGAATGTTCAAGATTAATGCAAAATTGGATGCAGACTCATTGCTCTACTTGCTCAGTTATTTTGACTGTGACAGCCACACAGTACACATGCTCACTCAATGGCGTCTACCACCCCGACCAACTAGTACAGTGAAGTTGTCACTGTTCACACATGTGCATGCCAGTCCACTCTCCTTGGCTGCCAGGTTACACAGCTGTCGTGCAAACTGTTCTCATTATATTAACAATGCCTGGCCTTTTCCTGACAGACCGTGTATTCACTGAGTTGTGCAACCATCGTTAAAATTTACTTTTGAAACCCTTTTCAATGCCCCCAAAGAAACCCTGTTTCCCCACTAAGCCATCATTCCCCAATGTCCTTATTGCTGTAGAGAACTTCCAACCTACTTTGTCTCTACGGATTTCTCTACTCTGGATATTTCATATATATAGAATCATATCTCTTATGTTCATCTGTGACCAGCTTCTTTAATCAGTCCATATTTCCTAGGTTGATCCATGTTGTAGAATGTATCAGCAACTCATTCCTTTTGATTGCCAAACAATGTTCTAGTACATGCATATACCACATTAGTCTGTCCCTTTTCCAGCTGATAAACATATGGGTTATTTCTAGCTCTTGACGGTTATGAATAATTCTGATACAAACATTGGTGTACAATCTTTGTGTGGAAGTGGGTTTTCATTTCTATTGGGTATACACCTAGGAGTGTAACTACTGGCTCATATGGTAACTCCATACTTAACTCTGAAGGAATTGCCAAATTGTGCCCCACATCAGTTACAGCATTTGACATTCCAAAGCAGCGATACATAGGGGATCCAATTTCCCCACATCCTCACCACTTGTTATTTTCTATTTTTGATATGATAGCCATCGTAGTCAGAAGGAAACAAGTGTCCCATTGTGGCTTTGATCTACACTTCCCTGATAGCCAGGGATGTTGAGCATCATTTAGAGCAAAGGTTCTCAAGCTGAGGGAACATCAAAGTCACCTGTAGAGCATATAAAATGCAAATGCTTGAGCCCTACTCCATAGTCACTGAATCAATCTCTCAAGGGTGGCACTTTGAGCCATGCATCCTTTTAGAGACAAAAGCACATCACTGCTCTCCATTTATGAGAGTGCGGTTCAGTGGCAGTACTGTAACCACAATGTGGTGCAACCATCACCACTTTCCACCGTCTTTCATCAATTTAAATAAAAAGAGAAACTATGTATGCATTAAAAAGAAGTATGCATTCCCTACTCCCCCTGCCCCTGGTAACCACAACTTCACCTTCTGTCTCTATAAATCTGACTGCTCCAGGAACTTCTAAGTGGACTCACACAGTAATTGCACTTTTGTGTCTAGTGTATTTCACTTTCAAGCATGATGTCTTCAGGGTTCATTCATATTGAAACATGTGAGAATTTCCTTTGTTTTTATGACTAGTTAATATTCTACTGTGTATATATGGCTGCACACAATACATCACATCACACCACATTTTGTTCATCTACTCATCCACTGATGGACAGTTGGGTTGCTGTGTCTCCTTGGCTACTATGAACAATGCTGCTACATAAGCATAAGTACGCAAGTATCTCTGTGAACTTCTGCTATCGGTTACTTAGGGTGTGCATCTAGAAGTGGAGTCCATATGCCGAGTCCATGCTCAACTCAGAGGAACTGCCCCGCTGCTTTATCCACGGCTGCTGCTCGACTTCACATTCCCATCACACAGTGCACAGGGTTCTAATTTCTCCACATCCATGATAATAACTGTTTTTCTTTTTCTCATTCATTTACAGGAGTCATCCTATCAGGTGTCACATGTACCCCATGGTTTTGAATTATATTTTCCTAGTGATAATGTAGAGCATTTTTTCATGTGCTTATTGCCATTCGTGTATCTTCTGTGGAAAATGTCTACTGAAGTCATTCACTCATTTTTAATTGGGTTCTTTGGGAGTTTTGCTGTTGAGCTAGCTGTAAGAGTTAATTATATATGCTGCCTATTAATCCCTTTATCAGATACATGATTTGCAAATGTCTTCTCCCATTCTGTAGACTGTGATTTCATGTGCTCCATTTTTGCATGCTCTACAATAGTGTATAGATTTTTATTTCCTTGAAGATCACTAAATCAGTCCCTTAATTATCACTAAAATTAACTAGTGGCAGTATTAAACCCAAAATTTAAGTAAACTTCTTAAAACTAAGTAGAGTCTATAAAGAGTCAATTATAGCCCTGGCTGCTGTGGCTGAGTGGATTGAGTTCTGGCCTGAGAGCCAAAGAGTCGCTGGTTCCATTCCCAGTCATGGCACATGCCTGGGTTGGTGGCCAGGTCCCCAGGTGGGGGTGTGCCAGAGGCAACTGATCGTTTCTCTCATACATCACTGTTTCTGCCTCTCTGTCTCCCTTCCCCTCTCTCTGAAAAATAAATACATAAAATCTTTTTTAAAAAAAGAATCAACTATAGAAACAAAATAATTTTTAGAATATATAACACCAGCTTAAATGCAAGTGAGATAGATGGATGAGATTTCAGGAGAAACACTGCAATGGTTTGTAGTGAGAATGTAACTTATTTGGCCTTTCACAGAAGTTTTCCCAAAGGGGCTATTAACTCAGGTTATTATACTTAAAGGAAATAAAATGCTGTATTTACCATGGAGGATACCCTAGACCTTTCCATAACTGAAAGATTCATGGCACCAAATTGCAATATAATAATCATTTCTTTTAGAGATTTAAAGCTTTGGCAAGTATCAAAGTTACAAACAATTGAGCCACTTTAATTCTAAAATATTATATTGCTTTCAAAAGAGTACATGCTAATGTTTACGTATAAACAATTAACATTTTGCTATTGGTTATTAAAGACAATGAATCTTTAATATTTAAAAACACTACACCTAGCACTTTCCCTCAAACAAAATTTTAAATGGAAAATAAATTAAATAACCAAATTTAGCACCCTATATTACTCAGAGATTAATGAAAGAGAGGTCTGAACATCCCTCCTTCTGAAACTACAAAGGAACTCTCATTGGGATGTCTATACTTGGTTACTTAACTATGTCTACAATTATTGGCATTCAAAACAGGATGGAATAACAAATCTTACAGTTTCTGATATACAAATGAAACCATATACTTTTTTAGAAAAGTCAACAAGAAAATTCTTTTTTTGTAATACAGCAAAAAAGTAGTTCTATAAAATACTAAAATTCAAACCTATTCTCCCCAAAGCAGAAACAATTCTTCCCTAAAATGTACTACTGTTATGAACAGCATCACTTTAACTACTGATGTAATATAAAGTATCACTTTAACATGTGTGCACACTTCTACCTTCCATTATTTTTTGATCAATTATTCTATCAACAACGGTTACAGAGAACCTTGTAAACTTTGTCTCCTGAATAAACCTGACACATCACATGGGGAAAGGTGTCTGGTTCAAGTGGGCATGCAGCTGCAGATACTTACACACATAAACAAGTGTATTGATGATAAAACAATTCCTATTCATTGCATGTTTAAAAGCCCGTAGAAAACACTAAGGATTAAACTGAAAGTTCATCATAATAAGACCACTCAGAAAATAATTGCTGTTAACATTTTGGTGTATTTTAGGCATTTATATGTATTTTTATTGTAATATTGGGAGTATCATATACAGTATATCTTGTATTTTCCTTTTTCCTTTAACATTTGTCAATTTGATAGCTGAGAAATGATTTCATGGATTTGGTTTACATACTTTTTATTATTATGGGGTTACATGATTTTCTAATACACTGAAATTTTATGTATCTTTATGAATTTGTTATTTATAATTTTTGTGAAATAAAGCTTTATAAAAATGAATTCTTTATTCATATATGATTTTTCAGCAGTTTACTCCTTAGTTTTATTTTGATAATGAGTGTTTTTTACTTAGAAATATTTTGTGCTTTTGCAAAATAAGCATACCCATTTTATTCAAATGCAAAACTAAATAAGAACTGATGTGGTAAAATTACCAAGCCAGCATTCTACAGAAAACGAATACGTATAGAGAAGATAAAAACAAGCTAATTGCATCTGTTACCTGTTAAGTGATCTAAGTAGTACTGATAGAGCTTGCACTGAATAGGCGTCATTCTCACAGCTAACACGTACTCATGCTTTGGAGGCAGGAACTTCGTTAATGCTGTATAATCTTTCCTCTGCAATTAACAACAAAGAGAATGAGAATTAGTTAACCTAAACCTATCATGGGAATGAACTGTTGTAAGAATTATCACTGCCTGCAACTAAAAGATACACGTAAACAACTTAGCAAACATGTAAGAAAACACCTTGTGAAACAGATTTAGCCTCTTTAATCACACAGCGATCTGCATACGACTGCAGTGAATGTACTTCATGACTACACAATATGACGCACTGGCGAAAAGATACTGCAACACGGGTACTAAACCAACGGAAGTGGTCATAAACCAAGTGAGGAATGTAGGTTTGAAAATGGCCTCTCTCTACATAATGAAAAGGAAAACGAGAAAAGGTGGTAGAGGATGTACTAGGCCGTGCCAGCAGAAAGACTTGCTTTCAGCCTATGGAAACCCTGATGGGTCCAAGTCAGACACCCTGAGATGTCCGACGTGTAAGATGTGCCAAAGTGCCAGCGGATGACCCTTAACTCCAGGCCGAATCTCGCCCTACTCGGAAACCAAGCCATGTCTAGGCACTCCTGAAAGGACTGCATTACAGGAGTAGGAAAGAAAGGACACTAATGTGCAAGACACACAAGTGACTCGGGAAAGCAGAAAGAAACGCTGCCAAGCTAGTGGCAGGAACACAGCAACCTGACCAACCAGGGTGCCCTGCCCGACATGGTGGCAGCGCAACCACGTACGGCCTCACTTGCTACGTCTCTGTGGGCACCATTAGCATCTGGCGTTGGAAGAAAAGTGCACATCTTGACATCTATTTCTTGTAGGCTCAGTCTCAACATACTTATCTACTCATTAATGTAGGAGAATTGAAAATGGGCATACAGCCCTGGCTGGTGTGGCTCAGTGGAATGAGCACCAGTCATGAGAACTTTGATTCCCTGTCAGGGCACAGGCCTGGGTTGCAGGCCAGGTCCCCAGTTGGGGGCGTGGGAGAGGCAACCACACATGGATGTTTCCTTCCCTCTCTTTCTCCCTCCCTTCCCCTTTCTCTAAAAATAAATACGTTTTTTTAAAAGAAAATGGGTATATAAACAACACTGCTACACCATTCAGGTTTTTGTTCGTACTTGACAATAAGACTGTTCCTACAGGATTAAATTAAAAATGCCACCTCTCTGCCCTGGCTGGTGGCACAGTGGATAAGGCGCCAGCCTGCGAATCCAAAGGTCGCTGGTTCAATTCCCAGCCAGTGCACATAACCAGGTTGCAAGCCAGGTCTCCTGCCAGGTCCGTGGCTGGAGGCAGGTGAAAGGCAGCCATACATAGAGATCTCTCTCCCTCTCTGCCCCTCTCCCTTCGCCTCTCTCTAAAAATAATAAATAAAATCTTTTTTTAAAAAATGCCACCTCTCACAGGTCATAAATGCCTTTCCTACAACCATTTTGAGCACAAAATGTTCTTAATCATAATACCTGCAGCATTCCTTTTACACATTCCCTATCTTAAGGCTGAGTGATGCAAACACTTCCGCATAAAAATATGAAACCCTATTTTGGCAAATGAACTGTATCCTAAACTTGATGGAACTTTTATAAAAATCAATACTGACTCAACTTTTAAAGACAATGCAATGAGATTTAACTGAAACTACAGATTGAGAAAGGGGGAAGAAAACATAAGAGATAGTGTAAATTCCGAAAACATTTTGGGATTGCAATACAATGCACTACCAGTGCCTTATTACTACAAAATGTACCTGAACACATCCAGCTAGCATCTCGTAGAGAATGTGCGCGCGTTTCTTCATCACTCTGACATCCACCATGGTAGAGTCTGCACACTGGCCATTTTGGATTGGATTTATAAATCGATTCCTGAACTCCTTAATGGATCCAAGCAAATTTTCCTTGATAAAGTTAACCATGCAATGATCTAAGAGAGAAGACATTAGCTCATTCAAAATAATAATGGCCAAAAGAACAAGGAAAAATTCTCTAATAAGATGCTCAGGTCAAGAAACTTCAGGCCATGGAAGCATTAGAATTAACTGACAAAAAGAACACCAAACTGAGTGTAGATTAAATATTGCCTATGTGTCTGATCTAGATCTGGATTACCTAAACAAGATTAAAAAATTCAAACAAAAAATTTCAATCAAAAACCAATAAATCCAAATAAATTTTACACATGTTTTAAAATATACCTAAGAACAGTTTGCTCTAACTCAGTATTCTATACAACAGATAGGATGTATAAAACAAGTATTCTATAATTCTAACCATGATATTTTATAATCAGGAAAACTATTTTGTGAAAAGATTCTGCCTCAAAACAATAAAATCAGGTAATAAGCTACCATATCAAATTTTATATTATTGATTTAGTTCCATAAGCCCCTAACAGATTATCAGTCACTCTACACAAACAGGACTACAATGAGAAATAGCATTTCTGTAAGAGGGATAACACAAAAGGGGTAAACCAGAGAGATAAAAATGAAGAAAACATAGGCTGAAGTGATATAATAACCAGCCTTATAAATAATAAAAAACAATTCAATTACTATACACTAAATGAATGGAGGCCCTGGCTGGTGGCACAGTGGATAAGGTGCCAGCCTGCAAACCCAAAGGTCACTAGTTAGATTCCCCAGCCAGGGCACGTAACCAGGTTGCAAGCCAGGTCTCCAGTCAGGTCTGTAGCTGGAGGCAGGTGAAAGGCAACCACACATGGATGTCTCTCTCCCTCTCTCCCTTCCCCTTGCTCTAAAAATAATAAATAAAATCTTTACAAAATAAGTAAATGGGCCCTGGCTGGTAGCACAGTGGATAAGGTGCCGGCCTGCGAACCCAAAGGTCGCAGGTTCGATTCCCAGCCAGGGCACATAACCAGGTTGCAAACCAGGTCTCCAGTCAGGTCTGTAGCTGGAGGCAGGTAAAAGGCAACCATACATGGATGTCTCCCTCTCTGCCTCTCTCCCTTCCCCTTTCTCTAAAAATAATGAAATAAAATCTTAAAAAAATAAGTAAATAAATGAATGGAAACAACATAAAAATAACCAAAAACTACTACAATGGATTCTAATAGGGAACTTGGATTTGTTCATGGCTGAATAACTCAGGTTCCGCTTTCAGTGTCACTACATACAAATTAAAACCAGGAAAATTCACAAGTCAGCTTCCCTGGGTTCACAATCCCATGTCCTCCGCCTCCACAAACTCCATCCTGACATGGCTCTCCTTGCCCAGGTCCACCTTCCTAAAATGTTCACGCCTCGCATTTCTTTTGAATTTCCTACCAGTATCTGTCCCCAAACTAAATATATTTTGTTACAGCATCTCCTGAATAGTCATAAATACATTTGTGCTTTAAAGCAATGATTAAGACTTCAGATACTTTTTATATACTTCAAATTCTATGTATTTGAACACAATGACATACCTCTTACAGTAGGTTATCATTTATATCTATAAAGCATTCTACTTGAAATGTAAAGTATTCTTTCTTGGCAGAGTACGATAGACCTATTCAGATCATGGTCAGAGGCTATACTAAATCGAAAGGCAAATGACAAAGTGACAAAGCTAATACTCTACAGCATCCCAGCAGACATTAACTCACACTCGATTAAATTATTTTGAAGTGGAGTTCCTGTTAAAATAATCCTCCTCCTTGACCGTATAGAATTCATAGCTTTTGAAACAGCAGATGCTTCATTTTTCAGAATATGGCCTTCATCACAAACAACAAAGTCAGGGCCTATGAAAATGTATAGAGAAACATTTAATTAATATATAACAAATGTGAACATGTAATCAAGTTAAGTAAATAAAGTTAACCTTCACAGTGCTGCTTGTGTGGGAAAATAAACAACATTCTTTTAAGAAGAGTCATGCTTTGGTCTGGCCAGAGTGGCTCGGTTGTTGAGCACTGTCCCTCGGAGCCAAAGGTCACTGGTTGGCTTTCCGGTCAGGGCACATGCCTGGGCTGTGAGTTCAGTCCCTAGTTGGGGCATGTGAGAGGCAACAGCTCCACGAAGTGTTTTTCTCTCCTTCCATCACCATTTATTTCCATTTACCCTCTTCTCTCTTCTCCCTCAACCCCATCGCCTTTCCCTCTGGTAATCACCACACTGTTGTCTATGTCTATGAGGTTTTATCTATTTTTACTCTTTATATATTTTTTAAGACTTTACTTGTCTATAGAAAGAGGGTAAGGGAGAGCAAAAGAGAGGGAAAGAAACAACAATCTGTGGCTGTCTCTCACACACCCCTAACCAGAGACCTGGCCCACAACCCAGGCATGTGCCCTGACTGGGAACTGAACCTACAACCCTTTGGTTCACAGGTCAGAGCTCAATCCACTGAGCCACATGAGCCAGCGCTATGTCTATGAGGTTTTAAATGGTTAAGTAAATTTTGACCCAATAAACTCTAGTCATTAGATTAAAAAGTTGG
Source organism: Noctilio leporinus (assembly GCA_004026585.1). Lineage (NCBI taxonomy): Eukaryota > Metazoa > Chordata > Mammalia > Chiroptera > Noctilionidae > Noctilio > Noctilio leporinus. The sequence goes on from PVIW01002235.1 coordinate 103,468, forward strand.
AAAATATAAGCTAACACACGTTACCACAATAAATAACAAAGTGATTGTTTTATGAAATTAACAAAAAAACTGATTATAGTAATGAAGATATAAACAGACGACTCTATTCATTTGTAAAAACACATTAAATTCTACATTACCAAGAATAAACTTCATTGTATGCAAACAGCACAATAAAGGAGCTGACCTAAGTAATTTAAAAAAATGATATTTTAACTAGAAAGCATGAACCTATCGAAAAAAGTAATCATACATAAACACTACTCTAACTGGTAACTTTGTTTCTCATAGTGGAATAGGTTAACAATGCTGAAACTATCTTACATACATAATGAAGCTTAACAAATAAGTAAACAGTTGCTAAATGGTTAGAGCCAAGATGTTCACTGTTGAAAAGGCTAGTAAAATAGCAATAACAAAGGTAGCTAAAATGAACCTTATGACCCTGCATTATAGTCAAAGATATTATGAAAGTTTATATTCATTACATACCACAAATGTACATATACACAGGTGGGTGGATTTAAATGTATACATGAATTTGTATGTATGTCACCTAGTTCTGCTGCTCAGGGGACAGAAGTAATGACACTCCAGTAGCAACAAATATACCAAGTGCCCACATACTGGTTTGTAACAACATGTTTCAATACAGGGAAGCATGGCTCCTTGTTAAAATGCATGATCCTGTGGCAGGAACCATATATGAGCCTGGAGCATCTTCCAGTGCCAGAAAGTAATGAACTGCTTTAAAAACTGGAGGGGTGTGCAGGGCAATGGGGAGCAATGGGTGGGGGGGTTAGGACAACTGTAATAGAAAAACAATCAATCAATCAATAAACAAATACATTAAAAAAAAAAGACCAAAAGGATGACATATCACAGGGATACAGGAACCAACATGAAAGATCTCCCAATGGCCAAATTGGAACCATTTGAACAAAATAAACATAGTGTTAGTTTGTAATCTAACACATAAACTAACAATAGATGCTTGGTGTATACTAATAGAAATCAATGACTTATTTAATAAATGGGTAAGACGAACAAATCTTTCCTAAAGAAAATTCCAAATTTTATGTGTGGATGCTGCCCGCCCACTACAGGACATGGAGCTTAATGTTTGCCCTCCCCCGCTCAGCTGGGTTAGACTTGGTGACTGGCTTTCAAAGAATCAAGACAGGTGGAAACTGGACTCTACAGCAGAGAGACCTGCCAATACTACCTTGATCAAGTGATGAAAGTTCACAGCACCACGATGTCATGAAGATCTAATAACTCCTGATACAATGTGACAAGAAGGGTACTCCACCTCTTGTATATTATTTCAAAAACCTAGAACCCTACTGCAATCACAAATAAACACGTACAGAGTAGTGAACATTCTACAGGATACTTGAACAGTACTCCTCAAGGTCAAAGGGGTAATGAAAAATTTAAAAAGGCTGAGAAACTGTCACAGACCAGAAGACATTGTGCAGACATGACAGTTAAAAGCAAAGTGATGGAATCCTGGAACAGAGTGTGGACATTAACAAAAACTTAGTGAGGTGTAGGTGCAGGGCATCCAGAAGCTTTCTGCACTATCATTTCAACTTCTCTGTCAATAAAAAGTATTCCAAAATAAAGGATCTTCAATGGCATTAAATAGTTTACATGAAATAACACATATTAACCTTGATGTTAGGAGCTTTCGTTTGTTTTCCTGTGAACAAGTTAACACATTAAACACCTAAAACAACTGTTTTGAACTGTTCCAAGGAAACCTTATGCTGAATATGCAATACTACTATATGCCTTATGGCTCTGTGACAATAAACTGCCACATAACTACTGTAATCGTGAGGGAAAAACATATTATTAGGCCTTAGAGTTACAACAGTGCAGCTACTTTGGTACATCTTGATTATATCATCACCTAGAAAAGGGGAAAAGGGTAGTAACTTCCACTTATAAGATAAGAGTTAAGATGAACAAGGTCTGAGAATCTAAATATATAACATGATGACTATAGTTGTGAATCTCAGTTTGTAACAGGGTGACTGTATTATATACCTAAAATTTCCTAAGAGTACAACTTAAACATTCTTACAAGAATAGGTCAATATGCGAGGTGATAAGACATGTAACTCAAAGTGGGAATTATTCCACAATGTATATCAAAACATCATGTTATATACTTTAAATATGTTACAATTTAATTTGTCAATTATACCTCAATAAATCTGAAAAAAATAAATAAAAGAGGCAAAGCCATGGATTCTAAAGAATACTGTTATTTTTTGGAGTGGAAATTAAACTTTCTCAACAAACACCTAATGCCTCAATAGAGTATTCAAGTAATTCAATATGACAAGATGAAGAATGAAAGGAAAAATTATAGATACAAATTAACATTTAAAATTAATTTTGTGGATAGTAAAACTTGCTGATTTTCTAAGTAGCAAAAATGAGTCAAATATTTGGATCTCACATCATGAGGATTATTGTCATAAGGATCAACAGTATTGCAATGATTAACAACCTTCCGTAGTGATGACTCCTTAAAAGACAAGAAATATGCAGATTCCTCTAATGAAATTAAGGTGAAAAAGAAGCTTAAGAACTGCTTTCACAGTATGAAGTGAGCTATTGTGGATAAATGAAAGAAAACCAGGTATTTCTTGGTTGCTCAATTAGTACGTGTTAAATAAAACACAAAGTACGTATTTTATTCCATTTGCTCTCCCGACTCAGTGTCTGTCAATATCTTACCTGGATCAACCAGAGCTTTGTTGAATATCTCTTTCAGTTTCCTGCTCTTCACATTCCTTCCTTGGGCAAGATTCCTGTACATCTCGTAGCCTATGATCATGACCCCGCCGTCCTCCTGCCACCTCTGCAGCATGTAGCTTCTCTCCTGAGGGCGTTTCACAGTTGCTAATTCGGAGACCTTCGGCAGGAAAAGAAAGAGGTTTCAAGGTCGATATCGATAACATACAAACACTGAGTGCCCCACTGAAATAAGCATCACTGATGATGAAAAATCATTTTACAAGTTTCATGCAGCTATTTGAATAAGAAGAACATTAAAACATACCTCAAGCTTCTCCTCATCTCTTAATCCCTCTTGCCATTTCTCAAATTCATTCATCCAATTCAAAGCAGTATTAAGAGGACAAACCACTAAAGCTGTGCTGAAGTCCAATTTGTCACACAGAAGGACTGTATGAAGAAAACTAACCACCTGCAAGAAAACAAAGTTGCCGCTTTCATTTTAATATCCACAAAAAGTTAATAAATCGAGATCAATGGTCACAATTTCCAAACTGGGCAAAGTACAGGGGAAGAAATGTCATATGTAAAAGCAGGAGTTTTGACTAGATGATGTGTAAGACCCTTCCAACTCTTAAAGCTCTGTGATTCTTCACTAATAAGAATAATATGAACACCCTGGCTGGTAGCACAGTGGATAAGGCGCCGGCCTGGGAACCCAAAGGTCACAGGTTCAATTCCCAGCTAGGGCACATAACCAGGTTGCAAACCAGGTCTCCAGTCAGGTCTGCTGGAGGCAGGTGAAACACAAACATACATTGATGTCTGTCTCCCTCTCTGCCTCTCTCCCTTCCCCTCTTTCTAAAAATAATGAAATAAAATCTTTAAAAAAATTCTTTAAAAAAAAAAATAATAATATGCACATAAGATGTAACTACATCCCTGGCTGGTGGCTCAGTGGATAAGGTGTCTCTCTCCTTCTCTGCCTCTCTCCCATCCTCTCTCTCTGGAAATAATAAATAAAATCTTTCGAAACAAAAAAGAAAAAAATGTAACTACACCAAAACAGCTACTAAGTTCCTGGTCTCCACAGAACTCTCCTATAACTTTTCACAAAGTACCACTGCCCATTGAGAAAGAATTGTAGCGCTGACTGGTGGCTCAGTGGATAAGGCACCAGCCTGCGAATCCAAAGGTCGCTGGTTCAATTCCCAGCCAGGGCACATACCCAGGTTGCAAGCCAGGTCTCCAGCCAGGTCTGTGGCTGGAGGCAGGTGAAACGCAACCATGCATGGATGTCTCTCTCCCTCTCTCCCTTCCCCTCTCTCTAAAAATAATTAATAAAATCTTTATAAAAAGAAAGAATTGTGTTGAGTACTTTTTTCCATTTTGAACTGTTCAGAACCTATAATAATCATCTTATGGTTTAAAATTACACACACATTCACTAATTTCACCTCTCTGCTACAACTTCTGCCATTCAGAAATGTAGTATTTTAATAGTAAAAAATATTTTACCCTCTTATGACTACGGGATGACAGACTGTTAACAAGTTGTAAAGGAAGGCCATAGTCCCTCAGAATCTGCAGGTTTTACTGGCTATGCATGGAACCCAGTCCCTCAGTTCCTTAGGATCTCTGCTCAGCATCACCTCCTAAAAGGTGCTTTCCTTCTCTATTTTCCCTTAACACCACCTATCTGAAAATACACATTCTTATTTTATTGCATTAAAATCTTTCACCACCATCAGAAAATAAGCTTCTTAGGGCAGGGATCTTGTTATCTTGTTCAGTGCTTTATCTCCAGCCAGTGCAATAGTGCCAGGAACCTACATTCTTGAATTAATAAATTCAAAGGAAGAGAGTATCTTCGTGTTCTTACCTGTAAAGTCTTACCGAGGCCCATGCAGTGGGCAAGAATACATCCTGAACCTGGAGATTTCTTTGTTTTTTTTACCGACTCACAGCAGCAATCCCACATAAACTGAACACCTAAAAACAATAGCTTCATTAAGTTCAACTCAAAGACCCAAGTAAAAAGTCCTCCTTTATAAACATATGAAAAACATTACAAAAACATCCAAGAAACAGAACTTTAAAAAGCAAAGAATATCTTAAATGTAAATGGGGATCACCCTCCTAATTGAATAAACACAAAGGAAACATAACTTTTGAAATAGTGATAGAAACTCTTTATCACCCAATACTTGAAACTGAAGATCCAGTTAAAAAAGAAGCCACATTTTAAGATTAAGCCTGACAGAAGAAACCCACTCTACCAAAAGCATCAATAGGCATTGTAAGCAACAGATATAATAAAGAGGAAAAACACAAAACAATACTGAACAACATGAGGAAACAGGAGAAAGAACTATTCAAAGAGATGGAATCAATCCTTCAAAACAAAACAAGCATCTTCATGTGGGTTAAATTGTTCATCTTTTTCCTTGGTGTGCAAAAGATGTAGTTTGTATTTATAAGTCAAGTATTAGTTCTTAATGGTCATATAAATGGTCAGCAATCTTCTTCAAAGTCAGAGTCAATCACCTTGGTAAATGATATAAACCTAGTGTGAGCAGGCATGATAGTTCTTTAATACCATTCAAGTGACAGCTTGACTATTAAAACTAGATAATAATTGCTAAAATGCTGAGAAAGAAAATAATACTGAAATTAGACACATATCTCATGTTAGATCAGGTACTGACCTGCATTATTTTGTTTTTAGCTACATTAACTTTGGACAAATAACCCATACTCAATATTGCGTAAAGCACAAAACAGTAAAATAGTACATGGAATTATGTTTATTATGAAAATACAACAAAGAGGGGTGAGTACCCAGGGAACAGCTGTAGAACCTCACTTATGAATTCCTTCACAAACACACTCAATGTACTGATCCCACTCTAACCAAGCTGAGGCTAGGGATACTTTGGTGTCATTCTCATACCAATAGAGGAAGATTATCAACAAATGTACCTCCAAATGTTGGAATCAGATGGCCCAAAGAAGGCGTTTAGCTAACTGTAACTCTCCCTACCTCGCAGCTGGCCTTAGCCAACCACTGGAGATTACATGAAACCCACTTGCTACATACACCCACATGTAAGTGCTACTTCCTCTTTCGTAACGCTCTTTTTCATTGCAATCATTCAATTCTCCTCTTCCTCATTTGCTCATAAGCTCCATAAGGACATGGACCATGTTTGTTTTGCTCACCAACATACCTCCAGTTCTTAGCAGAATGTGAGGCTCAGAAAAGCCACCAAACATTGGAAAAAGTTTATTTAAAATGCTTGAATCATCCAACAGTTTCTTACCATCTACTTGATGGGGTTTCAATTTGATAACCATATTTCTATGAACCTGCACTAAAGGTTCTTTGGTTTCTTCATCCTCATCTAAAACCAACTTGGTTGTTATTGGACACTTGGTGGGTGAAGCATCTTCAATTTCTATCACCTACAAGAAAGGGAATTACAGTTACGCTCATGGAAATCTTACAAACAAGGATGGAGTATTACTCTCACTAAAACAAAATTTTCAAAATTAAAACATACCTACTTTGAAACATACATCCAATATTTTGATTTAATAAGATCAGGACAGGTCACTGGTTACATGACTTCCAAAGTCAAAAACCTCCACAAAACGTTGAATCACTGTGGTAATGTCAGTACTTTAGGTCATTGGTTTTCACCCAGAATATCTCAACACATGTTACAGGTGGAGAAAAGAACTGCTCTAGCCCTGGCTCATAGCTCAGTGGATAACATGCTGGCCTGCGAACACAAAGGTTGCTGGTTTGATTCCCAGCCAGGGCACATAACCAGGTTGCAAGCCAGGTCTCCAGCCAGGTCTGTAGCTGGAAGCAGGTGAAAGGCAACCATACATGGATGTCTCTCTCCCTCTCTGCCTCTCTCTCTTCCCCCCTCTCTAAAATAATAAATAAAACCTTTTTAATAAAATAAATAAATAAATAAGGAAATGTGTGCAAAGTATCTGACGTAGACTAAGTACTCATTAAATTTTTATTGTGTCCTAGGTTGGATGTCATCCCAACTTCATAACAGTGGGACAAAGCCATTAGTCAAAATGGAAAATTCCCTGAATATCTTTGTTTTGTTTTCAAGGTGTGATAGGTAGAATCATAGACCAATGCCCAATATTGCCCCCCTCCGTTGCCAACACCCTATATATAAATCCTATCCTTCTGAATGTGGTAGAGGTCTGTAAGTGTCATAGGGTTTCATCCCCATAACTGGGTCACTAATCAATTAGGTTTGATGCAATCCAAAGGGTTCGTGCTGGGTGGATCAAGCCATTTAAAAGACTGATGAGTGAGTGGTGCTCTGTTACTGGTCTCAAAGACAATCAAACCAAATTCTGCCAACAAGTGAGCTGGGGGAAAACACAGTCTCAGATGAAAACTGCAGTTCTGGCTAACACCGTCATTTCACCTTGGTGCAGCACTGAGTAGATGACCTGGTCGAACCACGCTCAGCTAAGGCATTCTCAAATTCCTGACTTGTACAACTATGAGGTGATGATTTTGTCAGAAGAGGCTAAGTTTGTGGTAACTTCTTAATGAGGCAATAAAAACTAATACGGGGAGGCTTTAACTAAGACTTTGGGACCAAATGTCACTCGTGATTTAGATGATATCTTTGTTATTAAGTGTCATCTTCAGGATTAGAAATTAGTGAATAATTCTCCCAACTGTAAGAGATAATTTATAAACAAATTGCTCATTTATTATTACTAGGTAGATGTGTTTATGTATAAGCTATAAAGACCATTTCTATCACTAACAAAAATAGATGGCAATGAAATGGGAGAACTTAGGAAAAATGATAAATTAATCTATAGTAAAGAATTAGTAACAACATGAAATGTACCCCACACCAGAACTGGTAAAAAAAAAAAAAAAGAAAACAAAACAAAACCACTTAAACATTTTTAAAAGCTTGAGCCCAATACTGCTGATGGCGATAAAGAACCATGATGTATGGTGTATTATAGAATGACGCATTAAATATCAGGGGCCAAATTTACCCTCCTGCTATACTCAATTAGAAAAGTAGACAAAATATATGAAACAAGTGTTTTCAGAGACTGGATAGCAGGCACGAAAAGGATGCTGATCATTGAGAGAAGCAAAACCAACACACAGGGCTGCATTTGCATTGCTGCCTGAAGAAACAACTATAAACCCACATGCCCCAGGAATAAGACATTATAGTTGGTGACATAAAATTGACCACCTAAGGCCCAAAGAAAAAGCTGGGATGAAGCTTTTGGAATTTTAGAACATCCAAAACCAGCAACACATACAGAGTTTTGCTGGAAAGATGGAAAATGAATTCATAATACATAAGTACATATAAAACAAGAGAAAAAAACACAAAACATTAACTCTAAGAAATGCAAACCAAAAAAGTACACACAGAAAAATGTAATCATTATACATTATATGTATGCACACATCCCTTTGTGTGTGTGAGATACACACGCAATATGCCCTATGTAGCCATGCTATGAATATTTACATAGTTATAGGCCTGTGAATACTGACTAATGATGTAACCAGCACTGTAACATAGCCACATTGAGAAAATGGAAAAGGAAACTCATCTTTGGTGGGTAGTAAATAAGAGCTAAATCTACAGCTTCCCAATACTGCCATGAGAAATAAAGAAATAGCATAAGCATATTAAACGGAAGCATACAAGTAAAAATAAAGAACAGCTAAAAGAACTGAGAGTTGTTTTCTCTGAAAAGAATAGAGGTAGAACAGAAAACTAGTATTTTTTTCAATGTAGCCTGACTATAATGTATGATTTTAGCAGAGCAGGGTGGGAAAAAGAAGGTTTGCAGTTGTGATGACATGAAACACACTATTTATTCCTGTATTATTATAGTATCTATTTGTATTAAAACTATAAACCTATTTTTGCCCATCCCTGCATATTCAATTTAATAAGCATAAACATTAATTATAAAATACGATAAACCAATTAAACGTACATGGAATATGATACTATGTATTTATACTGCCTGAAATAAAAGGGAAAGGAAAATACAGCATATACCACACACAGTGACCATGATTATGTGAAACACACACACAATATATATACTGACAAAAATCAGAATAAGAAAATTCTAGTATTATAGGATTTGTGTCTGTTTACCAAATTGTTTAAATTTTAAAGATAAAATTAACATCACAAAAACAGAAACTAGATTTAAAGTATCTCTAAATGAAATGCAAGCGGAAGTACATATTACCAACCATTAGTATTTTTGTCAAAAAAAAGAACTGAATCTAAATCTGATCAGACCTCTACATACAAATAACAGTTTAAAGGACATACAGGAGCCAATGAAGATATAACACAGTGATGCAACCAGCAAAACTCAGAATATAGGAAACTATACAAATAATCCAGTTTCCAAAACAAATGTATTATAAGGAAAAGTTTGGATTAAAATAGGCTGGCTAAAGGGACAGCATCCAACTCGAATTTAATATGCACTGGGACCTTCTTAGGATTCTGGTTCATACCAAGTATTTTTTAGAAACCATTACTGTTTTTGAGGAAAATGAAGAACTTTTGAGTAACTAGATGTTTGATATTATGGAGTTACCATTAATGGTTTAGTGTAATAATGATACTGTAGTAATATTTGAAAGATTTTAATCATTCCACAATATACTCTGAATTATATACAGACAGGATATGATTTCTGAGCCTACCAACCAAATAATCTGTAAGTGAGAGAATAGATGAAACAAGACCAGCCATCTGTTGGTACCTGTTAAAGCTGGGTAGTAAGTACAAAGAGGCTTAGAAAACTACTCCCCCTCCATCTGTACCTGTGCTTGAAACTTTTTTACAAAAAAAGAGTTCATTGACACATTTTTCTGCCTCAGATACAACACAATCACATTGGCCGTCATTCAAGAATCTCAACTCCTTCCACGTACCTAATTACATGAACAAAGCCTCATGAAGATTTTTGAAGCAGAATAAAACGGTGCTAACAGGAAAAAAGCAAGCGTCATCAAATTCTGTGGCGGGTCACAACAGCATTCCTGCAACGCTGAATCTACCTACGAAGGTCACGCTAGAAAGAAGCCACAAGTGAATTACCTCTCTCAGCTTTTCTCGTTCCCGCTCTCGCTCAGCAATGCGCTTCCGCCTCTCCTCTTCCTCCTTCAGAGCATTTTGTGTTTCTGTCCTCAGCTTATCATCCTTAAGAATCTTGCGAATTTTCTTTCTGCCTTTTCCAGGAGACTTAGAATCATCATTATCATCTTCTTCGTCTTCGTCTTCATCTTCGTCTTCTTTATCTCCTTCCTCAGAATTGCTCTATGAAAATTAAATGATTAAAGGTAAGTACAAGAAAGTTGCCTAACGTATCCAATTATATTAGCCTAAATAATATGCCAAGAAAAAGTGGAAGAAAACAGACGTAAAAGTTTCAGAATGATACTTCGCAATGAAGAAGAGTAGTAAGCCCTGGCTCGTGTGGCTTGGTTGGTCGGGGCACGTCCTATGAACCAAAAGGGTAGTGGGTTCGATTTCCAGTAAGGGCGCAGGCCTGGACTGCAAGTCTGGTCCCTGCTCAAGGCGCATGTCAAAGACAAACGACTGATGTTTTTCTTTCATATCATTATTTCTCTCCCCCTCAATCTCGCTCCCTTCCCCTCTCTCTAAAATCAGTGAGTATGGCCTCAGATGAGGATTTTCTTTTCTTATAAATCAGAGTATTAAACACAAACAACCCCAAAATAGGGGCAAGGAACTGACATAAATTCTTCTCTAAAGAAAATACAGAAATGTCTAGTAAGCACATGAATAGACACTCAACATTACTTGTCATTAGAAAAATTTAGACCGAAACCACAAAGGAAATACTATTAGGATGGCTATTTTTAAAAAGATAGAGCAAATAACAAGTGTTGGTGAGGATGTAAAGAAATCAGAAGCCTTAGGAAAACAGTGTGACAGTTTCTCAAATAGTTAAATATAGAATTACCACATTATCTGGCCATTGCACTTCTCAGATTATAGTCAAAACCTTCCAAAGCAAGGATTCAAACAGATATTTGCACACCCACAGTAATAACAGCATTATTCAAAACACACGGTTCGAAACAATCCAAATGCCCATCAACAGGTAAGTACACACAAGGTGCTATACACATACAATGAAGTATTATCCCGCCTTCAAAAGAAAGGAGATGATGATACATGCTACGACATGGATGAACCTTGAAAACATTACATCAATGGCCATAAATCAGACACGAAAGGATAAATATTATATGACTACACTTATTTGAGCTACCTAAAAGAGGTAAATTTGTAGACACAGAAATTAGAGTAGAGATTATGATGCTGTGGGCTTAGTCAGGAATGGGAGTTACTATTTTTTTTTTAATTTTATTGTTGTATTACATCCATCCCTTTTTTTGCTCCCCTCTGTCCCCCTCCCCACCCACCCTTGGAGTTACTATTTAACAGGTACATTTCCAATTCTGAACATAATTAAGGCCACTGAATTGTACATTTAGTATGATTAAAAAGGTTTGCTTTAAAAAATGAGCCACCCCAAAAGAGAAGAGTGTTCACGTAATAAAACATATTAGAGAATTTGCTGGTACTTGAAATAATTCTGTTCATATACAAGAAAATCAAGTTGGCTAACTTCGTTGCTAAAAGAAGCAAATTTATTCCATGTGAATAATTATTCAGGATAAAATATTTTATGCCTTCAGAAAGTAGAACAATTCACATTAATTCTCTAGCCCTCAGAATGTAAAATAATAAATTAGTAGAGCATAACATTTTAAATAGATTTAGTTAAGAAACAGAAAAAAATTAACGTCAAAACTAATACTGCATATTTATACAGTCAATAAGTCAACCTTCCACAAAAGTATAAAAAGTAAACAAAACAACAGAATTTGACAAACACATGGGATGCAGAGGAGATAGTAACAGTTATGGTCTACTATACCAGTCACAACTCAAGCACATGGTAAATGTCATTATTACCTTGTTCTCACTGGATGAATCTTCTTGAACCTTAATGCGTCGCCTTTTCTTTTTCTGTTTATAACTCCGCTGATTTTCTTCCAATTCTGCTTTCTTTGCAGACCTGAGGAACATTTAAAATGCAAGATAAAATACTTCATGATAAGTTTCCTTAAATTAATTATCTCCTATTTTAGAACTGTTTACATTTGTATACATTCCTAAAAAAAAATCAAAAAGCATAATAACTTCACTAGGTTCAAGAGGATAACCCTCAATTCTAATCCAATGATCAACATCTTAAGTTATGCAGAGAAGAGATTTGGCATATGAGTAATAAGATGGATGAAGAGCAAACATCCACATAAAAATATATACCATTTCTTTTAAAAATGCAGATTATAAAAACTGGATACTATTTTCTTACTATAGCTGGTTTAAATTTGTTAAAAAGTAACAACTTTCGGTAAGAAACATTCTCTCAGCTTAGGAACTGGTCCACATTAACCCATATAGCATGTTCCTGGCATCAAAGACACATAGATCAATGGAACAGAGATGAATGAATGTTCAGAAATTCAACTTTACATTTATGGTCAACAGATTTTCCAGGAGGGTGTTGAGGCAATTTAATAGTAAAAAAAAATAGTCTGTTCAACAAATTGTGCTGAGACAACTGTATATCTACATGCAAAAGAATGAGGTTGGGACCCTACATTGTACCCTATACAAAATTAACTCGAAGTAGATCGAAGTCCTCATAAGAGGTATGTCATAGCTGTTTGCTTTATCTTGAGGCTTGAGGAAATGGCTCCCTGCACATTTTACTTGGAGGAGAAAAATTAGCTTCTATAAGATAGTTTAAAAATATGTATAAGTTTTGCCATTTCTAGAAATATACACCAATGAAATAATCAGACCAATGTGTGAATACACACATACATCTATGTTATGTGTGTGTTACAAGTGTTATAATAAAAATATTTCTAAATATCTTTCTGTGTATGGAAATATTTTTACAGCAGTATGTATAATAGAAAACTTTAGAACTATGTAAACATACCTAACTAGAAGCTTACTTAAATACAAATTTTAAAGGGTTATTTTAAAAAAGGGCAAGGTTGTAGATGTAACAGGTAAAACTATCAAACTTGTGAAAGAAAACACCACCATAATACTTGTGATCTTGGATTAGGCAATGGAATCACAGATGTGACACCAAAAGCACAAGCAACCGAAACAACTGAGAAACTGGACTTCATCAAAAATAAAGTTCTGTGTGTAAATGGATACTCTTAAGAGAGTAAAAATATAACCCACAGAACAGGAGAAAATATTGGCAAATCATACATCTAGTGTGGGTCTTGTATCCAGACTATATTAAAAAAAAAAAAAACAGCCAAATGTAAAAATGGGAAAGTGTTTTGATAGTCATTTCTCCAAATAACACATGCAAACCACCAGGAAGCACATGAAAAACTGATTAACATCATTAGTCATTTTGGGAAGGGCAAATCAAAATCATGACGTGTCATTATACACCATTCGATCTCCCTCCCTCTCCCTCTCTCTCTTCCCCTCCCTCCATGCCTCCCTCCCTCCCTCCCTCTGGAACTAATAAACATATCCTCAAGTGAGGATTAAAAAAAAAAAACAACCAAAAACTAGAAAAAGAACACATAAAGACCAAAGTCAGTAGAAGGAAGAAATAAAATTAGAGCAGAATTAAATGAAATAGAGAACAAAAAAGACAATGGAAAAATTAAGAAAAGAGCTGTTTCTCTGAAAGATAAATAAAATCGACAAACCTCTGACTATACTAAGGAAAAAAGACTCAAATAATTAAAATCAGAAATGAAAGACAAGCTAGACACCACAGAAACAGAATAGATTATACAATAACCCCACTAAAGACCATATGCCATCAATTTCAATAACCTAGAAGAAATGAACAGATCCTCAGGAATATATGACCTTCCTAAAGTTAACCATGAATAAAAGGAAAACCTCCATAAAGGGATAAATAGTAAGGAAAATTAAACAGTAATAAAAAATAACCCCCCGAAAAAAGCCCAGGGACCATACAGCTTCATTGGTGAATTCATCCAAGCATTCAAAGAAGATTTAATAACTACCTTCTCAAACTCTTCCAAAAAACTGAAGAGGAGTGGCACCATTTTACTAGACCAACATTACTCTCATAACAAAACCAGGCAAAGACATAAAAAGAAAAGTACAGGCCAATATCTCTGATAAAAAAGTAAAACAATTTTTTTAATTGAAAACTTTATTTATTTTCAGAGAGAGGGAGGGAGAAAGAGGAGAGAAACATCACACACCCCCAGCTGGGGACCCAGCCCACAACCCAGGCATGTGCCTTGACAGGGAATCAAACCCGTGACCTTTGGGTTCACAGGCCAGTGCTCAATCCACTGAGCCACACCAACCAGGGCAACAAAGCAAAAATCTTAAGTAAACTAATAGCAATTGAATATAACAAAACTAAAAAAGAAAATACATCACAATCAAGTGGGGTTCATTCCTGGGATACAAGGATAGTTCAACATTAATCAATGTGATACATCACATTAACAAAGTATACAAATCATATGATCATCTCAACAAGTACAGAGAAAACATTTAACAAGATACAATATCCAGTTATGATAAAAAAAAAAAAAACACTCAATAAAATGGGTATATAAGGAAAGTACCTCAACTTAGTAAAGGTCATAGATGACAAACCCTGAGCCAATATCACACTCAATGGTGAAAAACCAAAAAGCTTTTCCTCTAAGATCAGGAACAAGACAGGGACGCCCACTATCAGCGCTCTTACTTAATATAATTCTGGAAGTCCTAGCCAGAGAAGCCAGACAAGTCAGGTGTGCGCGTGCGCGCGCACACACACACACACACACACACACAAATTGGAAATAAAGAGATAACGCTGTCACTGTTTGCAGGTAATATGTTTCTATATGTAAAAAATCCTCAAGATTCCAACAAAAGACTAGTAGATTCTATAAACAAATGCAGTAAAGATCCAAGATATAAAATCAATGAACAAAACTCCACTGTGTGGCCCTGGCTGGTGGCTCAGTGCATAGGTGCCAGCCTGCGAACCCAAAGGTCACTGGTTCGATTCCCAGCCAGGGCACATAACCAGGTTACAAGCCAGGTCTACAGCCAGGTCTGTGGCTGGAGGCAGGTGAAAGGCAACCATACATAGATGTCTCTGTGCCTTTCTTCCTTCCTCCCTGCCCTTCTCTCTAAAAATAATGAATAAAACCTTAAAAAGAAAAAAAAACCCTTATTAAAAAACCCATTGTGTGGCCCTGGCTGGTAGCACAGTGGATAAGGCACCGGCCTGGAAACCCAGGGGTCGCAGGTTTGATTCCCCAGCCAGGGCACATGGCAGGGTTGCAAACCAGGTCTCCAGTCAGGTCTGTGGCTGGAGGCAGGTGAAAGGCGACCATACACTGATGTCTCTCTCCCTCTCTGCCTCTCTCCCTTCCCCTCTTTCTGAGAATAATGAAATAAAATCTTTAAAAAAAACCCATTGTGTACTTATATACTAACAACAAAATTTCAAAAAAGAAGACATGAAAACAATCTCGTTTGCAGTTGCAATAAAAAAGGATAAAACACCTAGGGATAAACTTAACAATAGAAGAAAGACCTATTTACTAAAAACTACAAGATAATGTTGAAAGAAGCTGAGGAAGACACTAAAATAGTGAAAGATATTCTGTGTTCATGAACTGGAAGAATTAACAGCGTTGCTCTGACTGGTGTGGTTCAGTGGGTTGGGTGTCATCCTATAAACCCAAGGGTCACTGGATCAATTCCCAGTCAGGGAACATGTCTGGGCTGTGAGCCAGGTCCCTGGTTGGGGACATGCATGAGGTAGCTGATGGATGTTTGTCTCACACATGGATGTTTCTCTTCCTCTCTTTCTCCCTCCCTTCCACTCTCTCTAAAATTAAATATATAAAATCTTTTTAAAAAATTAACTGGCACAGTTAAAATGACCATATTACTAAAGGAATATAAAGAGTTAATGCAATTCCTGTCAAAATCTCAATGGCATTTTTCAAAAAAAAAATACAACAAAAATCATCAAATTTGTATAGAATCACAAAGGCTGTGGAGAATCAAAGCAATCTTGAAAAAAATGTAGCAGGAGATAGATTCCCTGCTTTAATTTAACTAAAAGGTTACAATAATCAAAACAGTACAGTGCTTGGGGTGGTAAACACCCAATATAATATACAGATGATTGTTGTAATACTGTCCACCTACAACTTACGTATTTTTATAACCCAGTGTTACCTCAATAAATGTAATGGAAGTAATACAATAAGTTTCAGGTTAGCAAGGGAAAGCGTTATGGAGACTGGCTAAAGGACAACGCGAATGTATATACCACCACTCAACTGTACAGTTAGTGGATAAGATGGTAAACCTATGTTACGTGTATTCACCAAGCATTAAAAACAGGGAAAGTGAAGTGCTGCTCTGACCAGGGGGTGCAATCGCCCGGAGCACCATCCCACGCACCCAAAGGCGGCAGGTCTGATCCCAGCCAGGGCACGTACGGAACCTGCTGGCTTGGCCTCCCCTCCTCAGGGAGCATGTGGGAAGCAACCGATTGATGTTTCTCTCACTCTCTTCCCCTTTCTCTCTCTAGAAGATCAATGAGTATCTCCTCCAGTAACAATGTTTTAAATAAAAAATAGATTTTAAAAAAGGAATCAAGTACTGATACAAACTACAGCCTGGATGAGCCTTGAAACCATTACGCTAACTGAATAATCCATTCAGGAAACACTGCATATTGTATGAATCCTTTCATCTAAAATATCCAGAATTGGCAAACGCAGAGAGAAAGTAGGCTGCTTTTTGCTGGGGTGGGGAGAACAGGAGAATGGGAAGTGATCAGTGATGGCTACAGGTTTGTTTCACAGGGAATGGAAATGCTCTGTAATTAAATTGCTGGTGCTTGTACTTTAAAATGATAAACTCTGCATTATGTGAATTCTAGCTCAGTTTTTCAAAATTACCACTGTACCCTGCTATTATATTTCCCTAAAGTACAATATGATGCTATATTCCAGGCATAACTTTGTAAGTTAGTAATGTAAAAAAAGTTTTATTTTTTTCTTTTTCAGTTGTATTTTATTATTTTTGCTAAGATTCCCTTCTTTTTACAGCCACATAATATTCCATTGTGTAAATATACTAGTTTTTTCATCCACTCATCTACTGGTGGGCACTTGGGCTGTTTCCAGACCTTGGCTACTGCATGTATATAATGCTGCTCTACACATAGAGCTGCATATATTGTTTTGCATTGGTGTTTGGAGACTCTAAGGGTACATTCAAGAAGTAGAATCACTGGGTCAAAACAGTTTTCCATATTTAATTTTTTGAGAATACTCCATACTGTGTTCCACAGTGACTGCACCAGTTGGCATTCCCACCAACAGTGCACTAGGGTTGGTTCCCTTTTCAAAATTTACAAATGTAGTCACCTATCAGATATACAAACACAAATTGCCCATTTTATAAGTCATAGAACGATCATATTGCACTGAAAAAATGTTTAATTCTTAAGATTGTTTAGCATTATTCTACAATACTATGCCATGAAGCAAAATTTTAAATAACTAATCATCTAGATCAGTGGCTTGATGTATTAAGAGAACAAACAGATATTAATTATTAATACCAGTAGCACTAGTAAGACCAGTAATTAGCATTCATGGAGGACACACTATTTGCCAAGTAAGCACTATCATAAGCCCTTTAAACAAGCCGTCTTATTTAATGCCTATAATCACCAGTAAGGTAAGTTCTATATTATAATCCCCCATTTTACAGGGGAGGAAACTATAGCACAAACAGAAAGGAGTAAAGCCAGGAGCTGGACCGAGGTAGCCTGCACAGAATCTCTTACCTGTTACACTCTAACTCTCCCCAGCAACAACCAAAACTATAGTCGAGAGTGCTTTGTGCCCTGGCCGAGTGGCTCAGATGCTTGGAACATCATGCAGGGCACCAAAAGGTTGTGGTCCTGGTCCCCAGTCAGGGCACATACCTGGGATGCGGGTTCGATCTCTGCTTGGGGTACATGTGGGAGGCAACCAACTGATGTTTCTCTCAAAAACTCTCTCTCCACTCCCCTCTCTCTCCATACCCCACCCTCTCCCTTCTCTATATAATCAATAAACATATTCTCGGGTGAAGAACTTTTTAAAGTGTTCTTACACACTGAAAGTTCACCTCATTTAGAAACACATAATTCAATTACACATGTTTATATACAGTCTTTAAATTATAGTTTTAACTTGCGTTCGAATCAAAATATTAAATATTTATTAGTAATAGCTACCTTTCTGCGAATAATTTAAAGATGGTTATTCAGATTAATTCTTAAAAATATAGAATACTGACCTTGTTCTGGGCCTTTGTTCATCTTCAGATTCACTAACTATTTCACTAACTCCTGATTCCAGAAAATCTGAATCTTCAGATTCTTCACTGCTCACTTGAACAAAAAAAATACATGAAGTTGTTAAAATAGTTTCCAATACAAATGTAATTCACTTAATTTGTCAATAATTTACTTCCATTAAAACATAGATCACTGTGAGAATATCTATAATATATACATTAATGGGTACCAAAGCGTACAGATTAGATCAGCAATGGTTCTAATCTGTATGCTATAAATGGTATTTATAAAAATAATTCAAAGATATTGCAACTATGATTATAAAACTATAGTTCTACATTGAAATACATGAACTGTATATAAATTTAAAAAATAAGATTTACCTGTCAATGAAAAATTGATATATCCATAATTATCAAAGGTAAATAAAAGTAAAATAAAAGAATTCTAGTTATTCAAAACAAGCACCCAGTAGGCTGGCCATGAGAGAATAAGGGTGATTATAGACTTTCTGTTATTTTTGAGAACTAAATACTATGGACAGAATAAAGAAATGACCTATGGACTCTGAAAACAATAGCAGACAGATGAAAAACTGAAATCAAAACTTAAATAATGATCTCTATATAAAATTGGTGGTTTGGAAGATGGATATTGAGTGTTTTTTCTTTTTTTCCCCCTCCATTCTTTTCTGCTTTTGACAGAGGAAGGTAGGCTAAACTTCAAAAGTACACAGAAAATCTCATTTCTGGCACTGTGAAACGGAAGCTGGACCTTGCATTTCACAAGAATATAAGGGGAATCCCTGGTTTTTTTCTTTCCAAATTTT
The DNA here is from genome assembly GCA_004026585.1 of Noctilio leporinus. Classification (NCBI taxonomy): domain Eukaryota; kingdom Metazoa; phylum Chordata; class Mammalia; order Chiroptera; family Noctilionidae; genus Noctilio; species Noctilio leporinus. The sequence goes on from PVIW01002235.1 coordinate 122,561, forward strand.
TATTTTTCTGCACCACAATTGTCACTGTTACACAGAGACATTTAAAATCCCAGGAGAATGTTCATTTTCTGGCTAGAGGAAGCCAGCCAGAGAACACACAAAATGAGTCCAGAGTGTCATATGAAGCCAGGAAGTAAAGCAATGCCCAGAAAATGATGGGGGTGTGATCCAATACAAAGGAGCTCCCATGAGCTAAACCTGAACCAATATGAGCAACAAAATAAACAACTGGATTTTAACTCATATAATAAATAAGCCCTTTTTACTATAAGTAATGGAAATGTTTAAATAGGGGAAAATAGACAGCCTTTCCTTAGAATTACTAAACAAGGAAGTAATTAAAGAAATAGAAAATCACCACTAACGAACACCACAGTAATAATTGATCCAGGCAAGAAGGATGCTAAAATCAATGGGTTTAAGTATGAAAAACAGAAGATTTGCATAGTCTCAAAGCATTTCCCCTCAAGATAGTCATTAAATGTGAACAGAAAAAAAAAATATTTTACAATGGAAAAACAGAGCAGACACTAATTTAACAGGTTGTCAAATTTAGCATTACCAGTAATAAAACATAACATCATCATATACAAGGTATGCTACAATGAAATGGATTCAGTATCATTTTTGTGTCATTTGTGCCAAAAGGCACAATAACCTCCATCTAACCATGACAGGATAATGGACAAATACATACCAAGAGACAGTATAGATATAACTCATCAATATTTGTCCTACATGACTAAATACCATTATCACACTTGAGAAAAATAACATTAATTTAATATCATTTCATATAAAGGCAATGATTACATTTTTTTAAATGATCGCCAAAGTAGCTTCTAGAACTTTATCAAATTTAGGTGAAAATTAAATTTTGCATGTTGCACTTGATTTAACAAGTAATCTATTCCCATTTAAATGCCCCCTATCAGCTAACTCCAGTGTCTGGACAACAGAGGGACACAACAGTATGCAAAGCTTGGAAAACCATTTAGGTTCAAGTTATCGGCACTACAATCATAACCCATATGAAACACATGAATGCTGGGATTTTCATTTAGTCCCTCCTACACAAACAAATAAACGCCACTGAGCTAGTGAGTTACCCACAGAAGACAGTGAAAACACAGGTCAGAGAAAAGCTGGGTTTTAATCAAGCATTTTGAATGTAATTGTGCCCACTAAAGACCTGTATCCTAAGCTGAACCTCCAAGGTAAAAATCCGTATTTCTCCTTTTATTTAAGATGCACATGGATTCGTGTTGTTACGTAACTTGCTGCAAAGAAATCTATGATAAGGATTCACAAACTGACAGCCTATTTTTATTTACTAACATGCAAGTGCTCATGCCATATTGAGTGTATGTGCATGTTGGGGGTACTGCACCCTTTTCTTCCGTAGCGGGTAACTACTGCTCAGAGACCTTCAACTGTCCGGCACTGCAGGGGTTTTCCTTAGCCCCCCACTTGTGGGACACTGCAGAGCTCCACTAGCCAATCCTGACCGTTTTCGTGGGTTTAAAAATACCCCACAGCAACCCCAAAGACCTGACAGTCAGCCTAGACTGTGACCTTCGGTATCAGCTACCGAAGCCTAACGATTCACCCTCCTTATAACTCAGTCAACCCCCTTTTCTCCAACAACTGCACTGGCCATCACTACGGCAGTACCCCCAGGTTCAGAGCCCTCAGTCTCATGGAACATCAGCAGCTAATCTGGCCGTGTCACAGGCCTCAGTGGGCTGTGCCGAGGGAGTGAGGTGGCGATTGAGTAACGGAGGCCCCGTGCCTTCGTCTAGGTCCCACATGGGTTCCACTTGTCAACTCTCTGTACATACGGTGTATCCCAAGTAAAAACTGTAAGCGGTAGCACCCCTCTTTCACGTACTAAAAACAATTCAATTGTGTACAGTAACGCTGTAACGAGGCACATTCTAATGTCTGTGAATTCCGTCTCAACACAGGTGTGCCATAAAAATGACTACACGCTTTAGGAGAAAACCACTTTTAACCCTGTCAGGGCTTCCCTAGCCTATTGCGCTTCTCGGTCCGAAAGTGCTTCCCTGTTCCCAGGGGCAGAGCCGCTGAGCCTGCCCTAAAGGAGCCGCGTGGTCCAGTCGCCACCATCTGCCCCTAAAAAACAAAATCCTCCTTCTGACCTCTCTGTTAGCCACAATTCTCAGGGAAAGTTACCCTGATTACTTAACGTAAGAATCTTCTCCCCCAAGCTCTTAAGTAACGAGGACAAAGCAGAGCGATGCCCCATGGTTCGTTCCACCGTCTCCCGTCTCACGCACGAGTAAGAGGAGCACAGGCTTGCGGGTCTCCAGGATGCAGTCTGTCACTGCCCAGCCTCGTCTTCTATTCTGCCTTTCCCTCCTTCCTACTACTGTCCAGCCCTACCTCACTAATGGCGTCCCCTCCACCATGTACCCAACATTGCACACAGCTTCTAAAAGTTTTTCCCTGCTTACACTAGAAATCTCCACAATACATCCGCCTGCTCCCCATTTATATCTTGCTGTCTTAGTTGCACCTCCTCGTCTTTATGAAGTCTCTCTTCTCTGGGGATAACCTCCACAGCCCCCAAGAAGCTAAAGAAATCCTCCTTCATGCCAGACTACACATGTGTTAAATAAGGCAGCCCCCATGGTGCTACCATTTCTTATAATATGAATGCAATAAATCTCATTAAACCAAGGACTGCCAAACCTGGCTACTTAGCAGAATCATATCATAGATGCTTTTATAACATGTGAGCCCTCGATGCAGAAGGACTCGGAATTTTAATGTAATAAAAATTAATCTGACAACATAGAAGTTTTGCATATGAGCTACCCAAACTAGTTGCATCTTCTGTCTTTTCTTAGGAAAGCATTATTTCTTCTCAAAGTTCTATCCTGTATTTTCTACATAGCTTTCACATATGTTGTATTTGTTGGCATCTTTATTTGTCTTTTTAAGCTAAATAAGTAACTACAAAAGGTTAAAAATAGTATTTGCATCATCTCTCAAGTTTCTACACTATCTTCCCAACCTACATACATTCTTTATTTCATTTTCACGGAAGAAAATAGTTGTTGCCAGCATGCTGACACTCATTTAACAAGTGGCCAACCACTGAGGACAGCATACTTAAACTTCATTACTGTAATTAGCTTATAAAACTAGCAGTTGCTTACAGTCAAAATTCAAAGGTCTTACCCTTTCTTCTATTTCTGACTTTGGCTTCTTTATGCTCTTTAGGCTTCACTTTTTTTTCTTCTCCAGATTCCCCATCACTCATAGTCAGTTTGTGCCTCAAAAGCCTATGTCTGTATCTTGGCTTCTTAGATTCTTCAGAATCGGAATCGGATTCAGAATTGACTTCCTTTTTTGCTTCTAAATGGAGAAAATAAATCAGTAAAACCTTCAGAGGTTTTTCTCTAAAGCATTTTATGAAACTATTATTTGTTGACAATTATCATGATTTCTGGAAAAGATCAGAGTTGTATATGCACCTGGGTGTCATTTGTGACATCAGGCAATCTTGTACACCAGACGATCTATTACTATTATTAAATATTGATTAAATACCACCAATACATATTACAGATTTTTAAAAGATATCATTTTTTCTTTTCAGAGGAGGGGGAGAAGGGATGGAGAAAGGGAGGTGGGGAGAGAGAGAGAGAGAGAGAGAGAGAGAGAGAGAGAGAGAGAGAGATTGATTTCTTGTTCCACTCATGTACGCATTCATTGGTTGCTTCTTGTCTGTGCCTTCTTGCCTGTGACCAGGAATCAAAGCCACAACCTTAGTGTATTGGGACAGTTCTCCATAACCAACTGAGCCAGGGCTCACATTTTAGATTTTTAAAAGGTAGAAATACCTTGCTTTAAAAATCATAGGTTTACTGGCAGTGATAAAACATACAAAATTATTATCAGATATTGATTTAAAAAGGAAAGGTGGTACAAGTTTTAAACACTTTAATAAACTTCAAATGCATGTATTAAGAAATGCCATGGTCAGGCCCTGGCTGGTGGCACAATAGATAAGGCGCCCTGTGAACCCAAAGGTCACTGGTTCGATTCCCAGCCAGGGCACATAACCAGGTTGCAAGCCAGGTCTCCAGCCAGGTCTGTGGCTGGAGGCAGGTGAAAGGCAACCATACATTGATGTCTGTCTTCCTCTCTGCCTCTCTCCCTTCCCCTCTCTCTGAAGAATAATAAATAAAATCTTTTAAAATTTTTTATAAAAAAGAAATGCCATGGTCAGATAGTTTTCAAAAACTAAACTGGTCAAACAATCAAATTATAGCATCCTCCACATTTCTTTGCAGAACTCACCTTCATCTCCTGGATTCACGTCATTATGTTTTTCAGTTCTTTTTTTTCCTTCCTCTGGTTCATCATCTGAAGACCCATCCTCCTCAGAAGAAAGATTGGCTTTAATTTCTTCTAAAAGCATCTTCTTGGCAATTCTTGAGAATAAAGACAATAAAAAATTACACTTGGTGGTGAAGTGTTAACAAATTAAAATAAAACCAAAAATTCTGTTTAAAAAAAGAGACAGGTTTGATATTATACAGATTACCAAAACCATTTCTTAACCTAAGCTAATAACCAAAACTTTTGTAAAGGCTCTTAGCAGAGATTATTTTCACAATTCTATGTTAATTCTGCAATATCCTGAAAATTCTAAGGAACATCTCCACTATTTTGCCCATTTCAGTTTCATACCTGTTACCCTTCCAAGCCTATATTTGATCTGTTGCCATCAACCAAGAACTACAATGTCCGATAGGCCCACAATAGTAACTTTACTTCTCCACACAAATGGCATTCCAACACAAAATTCCACACGAGAAGATTTATGCGACAGCAAAACATATTCTTAGAGAATCAGTGTATATAAACCACTTCGTTATGACACAGTGTCTCCAAGTGAGGGATAATATTTTTGGCCCTTAAATTTCAATGTATTTCATAAATTGTGTTAACCAAATGAAAGTATACACTAAACAAGAAGTACTGAAGCAATCAGAAAGCCCCAATAATAATAGTCAAGCTAGGGCAGAGAAGGAACATGAGTGCTATTAATTACACACACGGTAAAAGAACACAAGTTATCATAAATGAGCTTTCATTTTTAAAAACAACAGACAGTGCAATAGCTGTACTCATATCAAAATTTCTCAATCAAAAGAACATGAAAACTCAACTGTTAAAAGTATAAGTACTTCTTTAATGCCATCTTATGTTAAAATAAAATATATTCCTAACAAGTGTCTATGTTTGCACTAAAGGAACACAGGTTTAATAAAAAGCAATCATGCAGCTCTTATGCAAGATGAGATGTTTTACTCCTAGATGCTCTTTCAATACAACTTCATAAATGACAGTAAAAAAGGGAAAACTCAGAGAAAGGTTCAAAAGGAAGGTGGCATGATTCCATTTTCCATGAACTAAATTGTACAGGATAAACACTCTGCAACCTGACTCTAGCTCAGCCAAAAACTTGCAGCTGGAATTATGGAACTTTGATTTTTGGATTTGAACTCCTCTTTATATTTTTTATCATGCACTCACATTTCAGTAGAGAATTAATTTAATAGAACATGTTAATGCATGTTAATGTCTTAATTTTCTAAAAGGTAGAATGTACACTACTATTTATAGTCAAAGATATGTAGCAAAAGTACCTAAAGAGAGTGAAGCAAAAGTAGGTAATCACTTCCTCAAATGCTTATTACATGCCTTTTGGTACCCCTTTTCTTAACAGAGGAATCAGAGATATTAAGAAAACACAGAGTTGCCATGTACTAAAGGGAACCATAGATGAGTTTGAATTTCTGAAATGTTCTGCCATGATTTACACTTTAATAAAGAGGAGCATACATCATTCTAGTTTAAATCTTACTAGAGTTGAAGTATAAAACATTGCCCTTAAACTTCGACATCCATGGTTTTCTGTTGAATAGCATAAAATAAACTTTTAAAATGGGGACTGATGTAAGATTGCCAACTTTTCATTTTGCTAAGGAAAAAATTTAAATCCAAAATCCAAATATCATTTACTTTCATCATTTTATAAAATAATTCTTTCACAACACACCCTACACAAACTAGGAAAGAGTTTCAGAATATAAGGTGGATCTTTTAAATTTAATAAAAGTATATTTCGGAAAAAAACTCTCTGAAGCCATCTTTCCACCACCACACTGGGTAAACCCACTGCTCTGGGATAAATAAAAGTGCGCAAGCATGCATGTGGGCCGTCAAAGCATTAGACACTAAATGACAAATTTTAAAAAAGCATAGTTCACTTGCTGTTACAAGATATTGTGTCACCATTTGGGTGGTACAATAATAGCCAGCAAAGATACGATGATTAATTTAGTTACTCCATAGGTTAGTTCAATCACCTTACTTGAGTTTGTATTTAAAGTTTCAAAAAGTTTCAAATGCCGTATGAACTCTAAAGACTTGGTTGTTAACGGTAAGAAAACCACTTCATTTTTCTCCTTTAAAAGACTAGATTCCTAAGAATACGTCTACTAAATAGGTTACAATGTCAGCTTACCTAAAACATACTCAAGAACTCAATTGTCATAAGCTAAGAAATATGATATATATTAGATAATAAGATACAATTCTATATTAATATATCATGTAAAATAAAATATCATGTAAAATGAGATCCATACATGGAAGAATGATACAATTTATCAACAACCTTCAGTAAGATCCTAATACATAAAACAATCAAAGCCACTTGAGAAGGAGAAAAAATTACAAACTTCAGAGAATGGTCATTTTTCTCCAAACTGAAATTTATACAGAGTAATGGAGACTCCCTAAGATTTAGCTCACTAAGATGCTTCACATTTGCCCTCTGACACCTTTTGACCAAGGGAAAACCTCCTGTACAGCCATGTGTATGAAGCTGTAAAAAGGATAATAAAGCTAAATCAACTCACATAGATTATGACTGATGACTGAAGCTCACCACATCAAGACCCACTGTACCACAACCCTAGAATATCACATAACCTACACCTCAGAATTAGAACTTAATGAGAAGGTCCTAAGAGCTGATGCTGACCTTCAACCTCGGTAGTCAGCACACATGCTGAGGTGAGATGTGTCCCATCTACAAAGCCTGCGGTGAGGTGCTTTAAGGGAAACTCCACTACCTTAACTCTGGAGTCACGGGCCACAGAGACTTCAAGGACATCATCCCTTGAGAACCAGCTGAGGCTGGCAAAGCATCATTTTTGGTGGCCTCGGCTGGACCCATGCTGGTACGCATGTGATGGATGTATAGTCATGATCCCTAGTTGATTCTGTTTGCTCTGAAGGTTCCTTTCTTGAGGCTTTCCAGGACGTTCCTGAGAAAAAGCATCCAGGCACCAAGGTACTGGCCCAGAAATCTCAATGCTCAATGTTATATCTTGGGGCAGGTGTAGTATCCAAAGCAGTCATGACTCTATCAGAAGCGCGAGAGGCGCAGGCTGTGCCTCTCTTGGGGTGGAAAACCTGGGCAGAGCTGGAAGGAATGGAGCCACTCCTCCATTTTCCTGAAAGGAAGGGAAGGAAGGGGGGGAAGCAAAACAACATGGGAGGGAAGGTAAAAACCCCACAAGCAATGATGGGAGCTGGTCCGTGAGAGAATAAACAGAATTCCAAAACCAAACAAGCTAAGTCTTCTCAATAACATAATGTGTATGAAGATAAGAGTTTCTTATACCTTACACCTTCACCTACTAAAAGAAAGCAAAAAGTAAAAATAAGGAATAGGCCCAACAATGCAAAAATGAACAAGGAAACAGGAAAAGGAGAGAGACAGAAACCCAAGAAAACCTTTGCTAATTCCGATCCTACATAGAAAGGAAATGAGTCATGTCTGTGTTTTAAGCATTCAGATGGGACAAGAGGGTCACCGTCTCTTGCTGGTAGGCAGATCAGTAATTGAAAATGTTGAGTTTCTTAAAAAGGAATGATCAAGAGAAGACTCTCTCGCACTGGGGAGCTTTGGGGAAACAGACATTAGAAAAGTAACACAAAATGTTAGCCCTGGAAGAAGGAACTGGAAGGGTCCGATTCTGTCATTTTATAGATGAGGAAACAGGCTAAGAGGAAAGGAACAACCGGGCTGAAGAAACAAAGCTAGTTAGTGGCCAGAGTAGCGCCTGACATCCCGAGTCCTAATCTGCCACTAACTTTACTAGGCCAGTGCTATGTTCCCTACTTCCTCACTACTTCTGTCCTAATGAGTGCTTGGGGAAATCCACTACAAACACATTCTTTTTTTTTTTTTTTTTTTAATATAATGTCCTCGGATAGAGGATGTATCAGATATTAAACTGATAAGAACAGATACTACACTTGATCTTAGCCAAAAGGCCGAGAAGCGATACAAACACATTCTTAAAGATACCTGTATCTCACTCATTTCTAATATATGCACTTAGAAATGAACTAATTCAAGCTTTAATTTTTAAAGATTTTTTAACTTTTCAAAAAGATTTTATTTATTATTTTCAGAGAGAGGGGAAGGGAGAGAGGCATCCATGTATGGTTGCCTTTCACCTGCCTCCAGCTACGGACCTGGCTGGAGACCTGGCTGGAGACCTTGTTATGTAACCTGGCTGGGGATCGAACCAGCGACCTTTGGGTTCGCAGGCTGGCACCTTATCTGCTGTGCCACCAGCCTGGGTAATTTATAAAGATTTTTATAAAGGTATTCTATACATCATTATTTCAGTATGGTCCATCTCTAAAATGAGCTGACAGAGTATCTAACACATATAGTACAATCTACTATTTTACCTTTTAAGATGTTTAGAAAATAGGTTTAAAGAAAACTGCTGAATTAAAAAACCACATTTTTAGGCCAAAATACTATGAATCCATCCAAACAAAACTTACAAAATTTTTTAAGAACTGTATTTTTACATTTTGTGCACAATATATTAATAAGATTACAGGTTTAAATACGTGCCCTTTACAATTACAAAACTGTCTGTGTCGTGTTGAAACATTAGCAATATATTTGAAGGGCTGATGTGCAAAGTAAGTCAAATGACCACAACTAAAGAATGTTGGATTTTTTTTTCCGAACAGGGTGGTGAACACATATCCTCCAAGTAGAGTTTGAGGCTTTAAAATGTTTAATTCTGTGAAATATTTGAAATTTCACAGAATTACTATGGAATGCCTCCTTTTCAAAATCTGTATTAGTAGTTTGAACTTTTTTAAAGATCTTATCTACTTATTTTTACAGAAAGGGGAAGAGACGAAGAAAGAGGGGAAGAGAAACATCATGTACCCTGACGGGGGACCAGGCCCGCAAACCAGGGATGTGCCCGGACCAGGAACCCAACCTGCAGCCTTTCACTGTGCAGAACGACCCAGGCAAGTGAACCACACAGGTCAGGGCACATTTAACTCTTTAGTTCAAAATTTGTTGTGGATAATGAACATTCCTATAAAAATATGACTAAAGCATAATAATCCCTGTGTCCCAACATGGTGGATTCTGTGAGATAATAATGAAGTCACTAAACAATCAAAAGACTAAATCATGACTTGAAACTTTTTTATACACACGTCCTACAATGTTTGCAGTTAAGGAAAAACAGCACTCGTTTTAGTAAGGATACCAGGGAAATTAATATCAAATAACTTTTTCAAAAATGAATAGGAATATAAAAATAAAAGCTGTATGATATTAAAAACCCATGCTTTTATTAAAATTTTATATTAAATTACAAAAAATGTGCATTCCTTGATTTTTAAAAAATATTTTAGAGGGAGGGAAAAAAACGGGATGGATGTAATGCAACAAACAATAAAATTAAATTTTTTAATGATTTTTATTATTTTTAGAGAAAGGGGAAGGGAGAGAGGCAGAGAGGGAAAGAGACATCAATGTATGGTTGTCCTTCACCTGCCTCCAGCTACAGACCTGGCTGGAGACCTGGCTTGCAACCTGGTTATGTGCCCTGGCTGGGAATCAAACCAGCAACCTTTGGGTTCACAGGCTGGCACCTTATCCACTGTGCCACCAGCCAGGGCTATTCCTTGATTTTATGGGGAAAAAACTAAGCCAGTTTTAGATGAAATTTTAACAAGAAATAATTTACTAACATTGAAATATACAGGTAACTTCCATATAACACAGTTGTTAGGTTCCTAAAAAAATGCCGTGTTATGTGAATTCATGTTATATGAAACAAAGAACTAGTACAAAAAAAGGGGGTTAGGTTCCAAAATTTTTTTTTAATACATACTATTTTAATAATCAAGAGAAATATCTTTATTAAAGCAATTATCACCAAAAGTATAACATACTAATATGTATTAAATAATGTTTTCTTCATCATTACTACTAAGTACCATTAACGGAGGGCATTTTCTTTTTGACAAGATATCTTCATCCTCTGAACTTTCTTCAGCATCATCTTGACTTCTATCCTGTACTTTTAGCAAAAAAATCTGTTATTTTTAGATTGCTTGCTTTTAGCTGAGAGATCTTTATAAATTTCATTAATTTCATATGAGGTATCTTTTGCTCTTAAAAGCTCTTATGTTGCTCAGGGATTTCTCTAATTCTCAAACCATGTTAGAGTGAAACCATGTTCTAGGATGCTGTGTTGTAGGAGGTTTTCCCAAATTCTCAAATTGTGTTAGAGTGAAACAGTGATAGAAGAGCCGTGTTATACGGTGGTTACCTGTATTTAGAAAATATGATCATGTTAAATAACTAGTTTAATTTTTACACTAAAAATGTAAAAAGAAGTTACTTGTATCAATTTTATTTTTAAATTTCAAAGTTAAAGGCAAGGAGGTATATATGAATTGAGAAAAAAATCATCATTTTTGCTAACAGTTGAAAATCCAACCTCTTGGTTAGGTTAAGGGGTAGTTTCATTTTCTGAAAGTCTGAATATCACCGAACAACTCAGGCATGAAAGGAAGGCTGGCTATAATGTTTAAATACTGAGCAGAGAAGTGACCATGACAGACCATGTTTCCTTTCTGGCCGAGAATTCAAGCATAAGGGAAGCTAGTGGCAAGTGCGACCAGTTTAGATACCTACAAGTCCACCTTATCTACTGGCTGGACACCTGTTACACATAAATGACTTAAAATACTTACCTGTGCTCTACGGACAAAGTACATTGAGAAAGAATTACCTTAAAAATTGTCATTTAAAACCCTTAAATATAAAAACAAGTAAGTTACTTCCTTTAAATTAATGCTACCTTTGTTTTTCAAGCACATAAAGAACCAAAGCAATTTTACTTGCTAACCAAACAGGAAACCATACAAAAATTACTTTAACAGAAAAAAATTATTCCACATTTAGCAAATTAGTACAGAAAATATAGACATGTATAGATGATGGATATTTGAGAAAGTGTTTAAAATGGAAACCAAGTTTAAATCATTTGCTGAAAGAACTTGAGATACTCATGCCTTTATTCTTGAAATCAGGTTGAAACAACCATTAATTAACTAACTTCATTATATGAACAACATCCATGAATCATTCATTAGTCCCCAAAATATGCTAGATTAAAGGGAGAGTCTTCATCATCAGAATACACACACCAAGCTAGTAGGGGAAAACAATCATGAGCACATTTTCCAATTAGAAAAATAGTCCCACTATAAGTAAAACTTCTCTTAAGAAAGGGAGATTTCCTTAAGCAATCTCCACATGAAATTTTGCTTCCATTGAAAAATTACGTAGCCCCACTGAAAAAGAAATTCTAAGAAAAACTGTGGAGTATTACTAGACCCAATTAACCATTTTTTCAACTATAAGTATGTAAGTACGTGTGTGGCAGAGAAGGGTAACCAATATAAAAATCTCAACTTTGAGTCAAAATGTTTTTGAAAAGAGTTCTTATTTAGGAAAGAAATCAAACAATGTGTTTTTTCCCTTTAAAACTCAGTTTTAAATATTTTTCACACCCTGAAAATAAATACAAATAGAAAATATTCCAAAAATCATGCTTTTTTCATAAGGAATTGACTCTTTAAGTGACTGTTTTACTACACAACCACTAAAGATGAAGCTTGGTTTAAGATCTTCAATACTAATATTGATAAACTTGAACACAATACCATGTTACCACTAAGGCTAAATGACAGTGCCAGTATCAATATAAAACACCAGAAAAATTTTGGTCAAAATATTCCTATTTATATATTTTTTAAGATTTTTAAAAATGTATTATTTTTCAGAGGGAAGGGCAGGGAGGGAGGAAGAAAAAGAGAGAAGCATCCATGTATGGTTGCCTTTCACCTGCCTCCAGCTGGGGACCTGGCTGGAGACCTGGCTTGCCAACTGGTCATGTGCCCTGACTGGGAATCAAACCAGCGACCTTTGGGTACCAATCCACTGAGCCACCTATTTATATTTAAGACAATGAGAAATAATAATGCATTTTTCAATGCCAGCCTAACTATAACTACAACCATAGTAAAAAAAAAAAAAAATGTGACTCAATGATGTCTTTTCAATGAAAGAATTAATTTAAAACACAATTAGCAGGTATTCAAAAGGCAATATTAAAATCATGGCACATTCAAATAACTACAATTCTGTGTATAAATTAACCTTACAAACGGTTTGGTATAGTTATTCCTCCTTTCAAAAAGTACACAGAGAAAAGCATGACGGAGGGTTCCACGGTGTGGGAGGAGGCTGTAGCAGCCACGTGGGGCGCAGCAAGCAGCTAGTGGTTTGCAGGGACAGTTCAGCCGTGTGGCCTGGGCCATAGGAAAGCAGGCGCGTTGCTGCTGTGACCGTGCCCGCTCCCGCTGACTCCGGAGCCACCAAGGACTCGGCCTTGCAGTCCCAGGCTCTATTCGACCTCTTAGAACTTGGAACAATGGAGAGGACACTCTCTTAGGACTTACGCCTTTTCTGGACTTCACCATGATCCAGTGCAACACGGCACATGCTTTTCTGGACTGTTATATGGAGACTGAAGACTGTATACCCCAGATCCTGAAGGAGAGAGCTGGCAGATTAGGGACGGGGAACTACTGGGCTTGGATTTGGCTTATAGACGTTTAGGGAGCCAGGGAAGAGCTGGGTGTCCCGGGAGGACAGAACTCTGAGCTGAGGTGCTCCCAGCCCCACCCCCCAGGCTGGAATATTGTAAATAAAGACCTGTTTTTCTCGGAGAAAAAAAGAAAGAAAGAAAGAAAGAAAAAAGTACATCAAGACCAACCTATAAAATACGAAGTTCTCAGTTATGGAAAATCCAAAAGATAGACTACTATTTATATTTTTTAAAGAATCAACCAGAAAAGTAATGGAAGTTAAACTATCAATCAAACTATAATATTTTGTCATTATTTATTAAATAAATGCAATTATATGGAATTAATTTACAAGTCGGACCACTCTATCTCACAATAGCATACATTTACTATCAAACATGAATGATGCTACATAGTAGAATACTGAAGGAATGAAACTAACTTATTCATACCTATTAAGATTTTCAGGATATGGCTAACAACTTTTTTAATGACCTCAAAAGATACTATAGCTTTAAAATAGAAAAAATAATAACAAGAAAAATCCGTTATAAAACTTTCACACAAATATTTAAGTATATAGATCACAGTAAATGCTTTGGGAACTATAAAGTATTTGCTTCCTCAATTTCAGAAATATCAGAATTTGTTTGGCTACAAAATAGCCTACATATCTCAATTCTAAGAAATTCTTTCTTTCAAATCTCATGAAAAGATGCATTAGAATTAAAATCAAATGCTTGAACAAGGTAAGTTTTACAGAAATTTATTGCATCCAATTAGTTAAGCATTTGCATTAATACACTATTTATTGCTCCATAACATCAATACTGAAAATGTATTACAACACTGCTAAAGCAAATCATATGAAATTTACACACAACTTCTATGCAATTACACAACTGTGTTCAAACTTATACACAAGTACATGTTAGCTACCAAAATATATCCTTACTCAAAAATGTAAGAGTGGTAAAAAGAATTCTAAGACTTAATCATGATCTAAAAGCTGCTTAATGCATATTCAAATATGCTCAAATACATCACCTATACTAAAATAGTTCAAGAAGGTATTTGCATCTGTTTCCCCAATATTAGATAACCCATGGGTGATAGATACCTCTTTGGTATGTTGGATATGAAATAAGTTACTAATGATATATATCAGTGATTTTCAACCTTTTTCATCTCATGCCACACATAAACTAATTACTAAAATTCTACGGTGCACCAAAAACATATTTTTTGCTGACCTGACAAAAAAATAGGTATAATTTTTATTCATTCATAATATATGGCTATTGTTGTGTTGGCTGTTGTCATTTTTTAATTAGACAATCTATGGGAAGAGAGGTCAGTGCCTCTGATTAAATAGTGAGGTATTGCATGTCTTAAAATTTGTTGCAGTGCACCAATTGAAAATCGCTGGTATATATTATAAAACATTAAACTGAGCACAAAGAAAAACATGCTCAAGATAAAATTCAATTCTTCTTAAAAGTACTCAAGAGGGTTGTATTTTTTCATTACAAACACAAGATAAAATTATGGATACCTTCCCATTAAATACTTGCCAATTACAGAGAGATGTAATAAAGTAATTTAAAAGATGGTAATGATGTTTATATTTTGACAAGCTCTAACACAAATATAAAATTATCATACCTTAATGGCACTCTCAAGTGGTGGCTAAATATGAAATTAAAAGTTCATCATTCACAGTTAAATTAGAAAATAGCATGTTTTAAACATTCTTCTTCGTTCAATAACATTTGAAGGTTCATATTTTACAGGAAAACAAAATAGTAGCATAAATAAGTAAAGAGAAATTAAAGCATTTTAAAAGAGAATAAATTTTTAAACGCTTTCATAATCTCTGTGATCATATAACACCCTTGATGAAGAAAATGTATGTCCTTAGCATTCCGTTCTGAACCCTATCCCTATCCTATAAAATAACTGGATGTATATTTTTCATCAAAAAATAAGTACGCAAGCAGTATCTGTTTTTGCATTCATGATTAAACTCTACTCAAAAGTGCAAAATAAAATGATAAAATTGTTCATTCACCTTAATAAAAATGTTCTGTTAATTAGGAGAATGCTGATCTTTGAAACAGCAAAACGTATCAGCGTTGGCAAGATATAAAACAGAGCAAGAATAACAGCTTCTCCACAGCATTCACTAGCTCAAAGTTAATTCCTTACAAAATTATGCCACAAAAATGACATCTACACTTTCATGTCTTCTTAATATTAAAGGTTACTCTTAGGAATACATGAATGGTTAATATAATTCTCTTTAGTAAAACCCATCAAGTTTATCATAGGTTTTTGGAACTAGAATTAATCAGAAAAAACTTCAGCCCATACTTTCATTTTAGAGATCAGGAAATGTTGGCAAGAGTAATTAAGTCACTTGCCCAGATTGCAGAGACAGTTATTAGAAAAGTTAGAACTAGAAGTCAGATATTCCTGTTCCCTTTATTCCAAAATTCCATCCACTACGCCACAGTTGGTTGAAGATTACGAGTGTGGCGTATTCTGTAGTTCAGGGAAAGGTTTGAAAAGACAGGTTAAAATACTACGGCTGTCTTCTTTAATATTGAGTTTTATTCTTCATTCTCTTTTGCATGTTTTTCTTCTCCTAGCCATCCATTACTTAAATATATTTGCACAGGCTAGCTGTTCACATTTGTAACTACAGGCCAAGTCTTGCTCAAGTTAACAGCATTATACTGTCCACTTCCGTTTTACTAGAAAAAGTTAAAATCTCTATCAGTGTGGACACTGTGCAATTTGATTCTGATAGTGATGTCTTAGTCTTATCTCAGCAATCTCCTTTTTCACTTTAAATAGGTTTTAATAGAACCACCATACCATTAAAAATGGTTAATAATCGAATATTAAGGAGAGATGTCTATTGTTACCAACATGAGATATGATTGCCTTTCATCAATGAAATAAATCTGTCAAAATTAGCACAGTTTACATGAAAACATAAAATTGACGGTGCTGTGTTTATAACACACCCTATGCTAGGTGTGTTAATATATTTACTTTCTCTTAAGGTTTCTGAGTTTTAGACCATTTTCGGCCTTTCTTTCAAACTTGCAGGAAGACTGTGAGCGAGTCTTTCTAAAGCAGGCACTCCTGGTTTTTACAACCAGCTTGCGGTTCGGTTGCTGCTGTCTGCGCCCACGCCTAGGGTGTGTTATAATCTTTTTAAAGTCCTTACAGATGGAATCATACCTATTCTCAGGATCATTGTCATCATCATCGTCATCCACTGAGACAGGCACTGATTTAGTTAAAGCTTCATCTCCTTGAAGGGAAAAAAGTACACTTAAAATTAGTTTTAAATGATCTATGTAAGTAAAACCATGTAAAATAAAAGTGAAAGCCTAAAGGGTTTTAAATCGCATCATTCAGCAACAAGTCTTAATCACTCGCCATCACATTGGCATAAGTTTTGTGGTAAAAATGAGCTTTAAAGTGATTCATTTTAAGTTTAAAGCTAACATACATAGTATTTCTGATATCACTGAAGAATAGCTATTGATATTTTAGTAGTACCAAGTAATTTCAAAATATACTTTATTTGCATGGTATTAGTAAGTAGAATTACACAGATATATTCAAATATAGTAAAACTTACTTTCTTATAAAAAGCTCCTTTCCTATCCTTTGATTAAAACTCTGAAGATGTTAAGATTTGGCATTTCATTATATGTAAACTATGCCTCAAAAATAAACTTGAATATTGAACTCTTGTTAATACTAAATATACTGAATTAAGAAGTATGCTGATGTTATTTACTTTGAAATGCATCCAAAATTTCAAGAGCATTATACTGAGTGGGGAAAATAAAAAGCCAATCTCAAACTGTTACATACTTCATGGGTCCATCAAAAGGTAACACACAACACAGATAAAAATCAGATGAACACTTGCTACGGGTTAAGAGTGGGGGTAAGCAAGGCAGATACACATAAGGTGCACGTAGCACAGGGGCCACTTGTGGTAATGGGACAGTTCACTACCTTGGTTGTGGTGACTTGCTAAGCTACCAGTGACACAATTGCATAGACCTATATACTTATGTATCATACTTACACACACACAAATGAGTAAGTGCATGTAAAACTGATGAATCTGAATAAAACTTCCATTTCCCAGTTTTGAGACACTGTACAATAGTTATGCAAGATATTACCATCAGGGAAACTGAATGTAGAATATCCAAGGACTCACTGTACAAAATTTTTTGTCCTAAATCCTGTGAATTTGTAATTATTTAAAAATATTTGTTGAAGTCAGTCTTTTTTTTTAAAGATTGTATTTATTATTTTTAGAGAGAAGAGAAGGGAGAGAGGCAGAGAGGGAGAGTGACATCCATGTATGGTTGCCTTTCACCTGCCTCCAGCCACGGACCTGGCTGGAGACCTGGCTCGAAACCTGGTTATGTGCCCTGGCTGGGGAATTGAACCAGCGACCTTTGGGTTCGCAGGTCCAGCGCCTTATCCACTGTGCCACCAGCCAGGGCTGCATATTGAAATTTTTAATAATAAACTAGTCTAAGAAAATGTTGGACAGAAAAGTCCATAAAGAATAGACAATTACATGTTAAGAACAGAAAACCACTAAATAAAGGCAATAATCAATCTCACAATCTCCTAGCAAAGTCATACCTTATGCAAAGGTATTATGCAGACCAATCTTCCAATCTGTTGCCACCAATATTACTGTGATTCTTTACTATACCTTTCAAAATTTGGTCCGTCCTCCAAAATTGTGTTCAAATGCTATTATTATAAGTCTTTCTCCAATAGTTACATTAAGTGGCTCACTTGCTATTTATCACACAGACTCATTTTACTTTTACATTTTTCTTCTGGCATTTTTTTTTTTAAAGATTTACCTATGTGTATCTCGCTCATTAGACAGCAATTTTCTAGGACTGTATTCTTCTTTAAATTATAGATTTGAGAGAGACACTGATTTGTTGTTCCACTTATTTATGCATTTATTGGTTGATTCTTATATGTTCCCTGACTGGGATTCAAACCCACAACTTTGGCATATTGGGATGATACTCTATCCAACTGAGCTACCCGGCCCTGGAGCCTTAGGACTATGTTTTAATCTTGCTTGCTTATGCTATTCCCAAACCCCAATTTCTTTTTTTTTTTTAATGATGAGTCTTTATTTCTGCAAAACCAATCTGAATTTCTAAAAGGCAGTGCAAATATGCTGAGAGAAAATACATGATATTCATACCCTCAGTATGAAATATATGAAGTATCTGTATACAAAGTCTTACCTTCATAACTGAAAACAATGAGTAACATTGATTTACAGTAAATTGAATTGTGTACAGTTCAGTTTATAAAGAAATCATTCTACTTCTATAAGCCCCAATTTCTAAGAAAATGTTGTACCATGAAATAGGATGCCCAATTATAGGTGAATGAATAGGAATCTTCTAAATTTACAAGAGCAGGAAAGGCTTTTTTTTTTTTTTTTAAGATTTTATTTATTTGTAGAGAAAGGGGAAGGGAAAGGGGGGGAGAGAGAGAAACGTCAATGTGTGGTTGCCTCTCACAACTGGGGACCTGGCCGGCAACCCAGGCATGTGCCCTGACTGGGAATCAAAATGATGACCTTTTGATCTGAAGGCTGATGCTCAATCCACTGAGCCCCACCAGCCAGGGTGGGAAGGCTTTTTAAGACCTCATAAAAATTATCACCTAAATTAAGTTGGATACGGCAGGGGAGTAGATTTAACTTGCTTATACCCAAAACTTATCTTGAAAACCAGTACGTTTTACACAATACTTACTTTCAATGCCCTTCATATTCTTTTCTACTTAAGTATTCCTATTGACAGACTCCACTTTGGAGATGTGTTAACTCTCTAGTAAACTTATCTTCCTTTTTTCACCTGACATAATGAGTCCCCAGAAATATCCAGGGTCAACAAAACCTCAACAACAGGCTAATGTGTTTCAGAATTTGAATCTGTTTAGTTTTCAGGAAGATAATACAGAGTAGTTACCATATATTATGCAATACCTCCAATAGGGCCTGATGCAGCCTGTTATCTGTCAGAATAAACATAACATAACGTAAGTCAAAGTAAAACAATGATCTAGACTAGTGCTGGCTTAAAAAACTATTGGGAAATGCACCTTCTGAGTTTTTGCCATGTGTTGCCATCTCTTCTTAAGATCTGATGAACACATATGTATATTACACTAGCAATTAATAGTTCCAAACATGTGTCCTATCAAATTAATTTGGGGAAATTAATTTTTTGAAATCAAACATGTTGACTTCATTAGGGCAGCTATTTATAATCAGGGAAATCAGTCTTCTGAAGTTTAAGATTAGCTAAATAACCTAGAATTTGCTACTGAGAATACTCCATGTAACTAATTACAATTTATTATTCTTACACTCTTAATAAGAGTCCTCTCAACTAACCTGGTAACAAAAACATCTGATATCAAAGTAACTATAAGGTTGTGTTTTTGAATTTTTGTTGCATTTATTGGGGTCACATTGGTTAACAGAACTATCTAGGTTTCGGAGGTACAATTCTGCAATACATGCTCTGTATGTTGCCTGTCACCACCCAAAGTCAAGTCTCCTTCTGTTGACATTTATCCTCCCTTTACCCTCTTCTACCTGCCCCCACTCGCTTTCCCTCTGGTCACCACCAAGCTGCTGTCTGTGTCTATGAGTTTGTTTTCCTTAATTCCTTTAAGTTTTTCACCCATAATACTGTATTATGAAGCTGGGGGGGGGGGGGCTTTGTTGTTTTGTTAAGATTTTATTTATTATTTTAGAGAGAGGGGAAGGGAGAGAGGCAGAGAAGAAGAGAGACATCCATGTATGGTTGCTTTTCACCTGCCTCCAGCCACAGACCTGACTGGAGACCTGGTTTGCAACCTGGTTATGTGCCCTGGCTGGGGAATTGAACCTGTGACCTTTGGATTTGCAGGCTGGCACCTTATCCACTGTGCCACCAGCCAGGGTAAGACTGTTTTGAATGCAAGTCCACAATCTCTTATACACAACTCTGAAATTCAAAAAGCTCTCAAAGTTTAAAGTTATACAAGGTGGCACCCATTCATTTAGTAGCAAACCAAATCTGAACTGTTTATTCTTCTACATGTGGATGGTCTCTTACATTTTGCTGCAGAAATACGAATGTGTTCGATAACAGGTTGCCTCAGGCCCTATTGGAGGTATTGCATAATATATGGTAACTACTCTATATTATCTTCCTGAAAACTAAACAGATTCAAATTCTGAAACACATTAGGCTAAAGAATTTCAAAAACTGTGGACCTGTAGTAACCAAAAAGGCAGAGCTCCACCTAGACATGTGATATAACAGTATTAAACTGAATACACCATGCATATCATACTTGCTTTTCAAATCGAGTCATTCAATGAATGCTGTGTCAAAGAAAGTTTTATTATAAAACAAGATTCAAGTTAATTCCACTAAAACTCAATGGAAATAAATGAAACATCCTAGCATTAAAAAAATGAAAGAAAAATTTTTAAACATTTGGCTTGTGCTAAGAACACTGCTCATTATAAGAAAAATCTACTTTATAAAAATGTTAAAATATATTTCAAGTTTCCCTGGTTAACCAACAGGTTTTATTGACAAAAAGAAAAAGAAGAAGAAGAAGAAGAGGAAGAGGAGGAGGAGGAGGAAGAAGACGACAATGTATGATTAAGACTATATTTATTATACAACTGATTTTTGAAAACTGCCATAGTGAAAACAATTATTGTTGTAATATTTGGGTAGGGGGTGAGGGACTGTTGACAGGCTAACCTAAACCCTAATTGTACTAGTGCTCCACACCTCATCAGCGTAGGGTAATCCATCTGCTCTTTGAATTTCTCTTTTCCTTTACTGTGTGTCTTTAATGCTAGAGACAGAATTATCTGTTAATGTCGTTAGAAAAAAATTGGACCCATGGACATGGCCAACATGTGGGGACTGACTGTGGGAGAAGAGATGGGGTGGGTGGGGCAGGGGAGAGTAATGGGGGAAATGGGACAGCTGTAAGACAACAGCAATAAATAGAAAAAAATGAGGAGGGGATCTGCAAGGGGTTTCAATGAAGTAAATTTAATTTTTTTTTTCTGTAGACTTAATGGATTACAAAGTTCCTCTGGCCAACTGGAAAAGTCATATACATGGTAAACTGGTACAAAGCACTTAACTCCATCATATTAATAAATACCTGAACTACTGGCACCTGTCTGATTTTCCTCCATAAAGTACTACTATTCGTTACTTCAGAGAAATTCCTTAAATGCTTAGAAATTGTGTTATTTGCCCAACAAACTTGGTATGTCTGATACATAATAAACATTTTTGAAATAAGTTCCAACGATGAGATGAACATAAATGAAGAAAGGCTTTCTAGGAAATTTGTCAAGAATTTTAAAATGGTCTTTTTCTAAGCAGTAGCCCTGCATTTGATTGGCTACCGGAAAAAATTAATTCAAGTGGTTAATCAAGAAAGGATAGGTCCAAATTACACATTTCAAATTTGTATTCGCATACCTGAAGATTGACAAAATCCGGTATGTGAAGAAAGCACGACGTTTTCCGTCACAGGCTTAATTTTCTGCTCATCGCTGCTGCCCTCGCCTAGCGAATTGGGGTCATCCTCTCCTATGTCCGAAGACGAGGAAGTAATTTCAGCTTGCTTCCTTTTCGTGCTCCTTCGGAGAGAGTTTCTCATTTTCTCCTTGACGTTGCCTGCCTTCTTTTTAGCTGCCGTTCTTTGCTTCTTCAGCTTTTTATTATCTTCAGAACTTTCCTCAACATCTGAAGATGATGAGCCACATTGTACTTCCTTGGTGTTTCTCTTTGAATTTAAATTTCGCCTTTCCCTCAATTCTACTCTTTTCAGTTTCTTATCGGAAGAATGAGAATCATCTCCTTTCACGGAATATTTCTCAGTATCAGATGACGAACAATCCTGCCTCTTCCTTGAACTCTTTTCAGCCAAGTTGCACCTTTTCTTCTCTCTGCCAGATGCTACGTTCTTACTCCATTTTTCTTCTGATGAACCACAACTATCTCTTTTCCCTTGTAACTTCTCAGCACCATCAGATAATTCCTCCTTCTTTTTAGAAGCTTTATCTTTTATTCTTTTACTTCTCTTTTCCCCGTCAGTTGTGCCATTCTTATTTTGCTTTCCGCCTTCGGGAAAATGACAGGGTTCTTCTCCCTCAGGTAATTTCTCTGTGCCATCAGATGATGATTCGTCTGGCTGTTCCAGCTTAGTTAGTTTTTTCCTCAAGCGTGTAGCTTTCTTTTCTTTTTCTTCCGTTTCCTTTTTGATCTGCTTTTTATCATCTTCGGAAGAGTCATCGGTGTGCTCTTTCTTTGAGAACTTCTCAGCAACATCCGAGAAGCTACCCTGTCCTTTCTTACAGGTTTTGGTTTTCATATGCTTCCCCTTCGCTTTAATTTCAGGGGCCTTTTTGTCTTCTGGAGAACTACACCTCTCCTCTTTCCCAGAAGGCTTTTCAGCAGCATCACAGGAGACACATGGCTGCTGCTTCTCAGTGAGGCTCTCTTTTGATTCCACTACGGTCTTGTCATCATCGACTGTGCCTTCTGGTGAAGAGAAAGGGTCTCTCTCTTGCTTTCTTTCAGCCTCACTGGCTAAGTGTCTGTGCGCGGACTTCAAACCTCCCTGCCCTTGGGTATCCGCTCCTTTCTTGCTGTGCTTTTCATCTTCGGAAGAATCATCATCTTTCCTATTTGGTACTCGCTTTCTGGATGTTCTAGCAGCCCCAATTTTACTCATGCTCTTTATCTCTTTTTCTAAGTCTGAATCATAATTGGAAGATTCCGACTGGTTTTCGCATTTCTTTTTAAAAATCATAGACCTTTTGGCTGATTTGCCTTTTTTAGTATCAAAATCTGAGCCAGAAGTAGAGCTTTTGCGTTTCCTTTTTCCTTTCTCCTCTCTCCCTGTTTGAGGCTTTAAATCATACAAAGTCTTCTCATGGTTTGTGAGCGTTTCGTTAACGTCAGTATCTGAAGAACTATGAGTGAGTCTGGATACCTGTTTGAGGACTGCTAGCATGTCATCAGAATCTGAATTTTGATCCACAAACTGTGGCTGCTTAGATTTAGACAATTTACTGGTTTTGGGATTATCTATAATACTGTCGGAAGAATTCAGCTTATCTTTTTTCCTCATTGGACCTGACAGTTTTTGTTTATCCTTCACTGTTTCGTTACTTTCTTCATCTGAATTTGATGTGGCAGGATTGGTTTCTGTCTGTCGCCTCAAAGGTGTAGTCTTTACACGTGGGGATCTTCGAAGATCAGATTCTTCTGAAGGTAACAAAACCTCACATTCAAGCAAAAGCGCATTATCATTTTTTTCCTGTCCAAGTCCACAGTTCTCTGGCTTGGGGCTCACACCAGAACTTTTACAGTCATCTTTATCTTGCAGAACTTCCTGACAATCAGCACCTTTAACTGGGGAATTAGAAAGGGAGACAGGGGTAAGTTTAACATATAATTCTTTTGTTACTTTAGCTGTACTTTTTGATTTAGTACCTCCTTTGTTGTCTTTTGAAGCAGTATTTAACTTTAAAGAAGAACTCTCCAGTTCTTGATCAGTCAAAGTGTTGCCATCTGCCAGGTGATCAGCTGAACTCTGAACTTCCATAGCAGTCTCAAGATTCTCAAAAATGTCTTCTGGGACTGAGGAGGGAACAGACACGATGTCCATGTCTAAGTCTTCAGAAGTGTTAGCAGGCTCATACTGAGGTTCTTCTTTTTTAACAGACTTCTCATGGTCACCACTGGCACTCTTCTTTGCTCTTTGTTCCTCACCTGGAATACTTTGATTCATGTGCTCATGATCTACCTGCTTTCTTGACAGTTTAGCTTCTGATTTTAGAATATCCTTCCTTTCCAAAGCACAGCATTTTTCTCCTTTTCGTACTTTAGTTTCAGACTTAGCATCTATGACTTTGTATTCTTTGGTATTTTTCTCTTTGTTCAAAGCATCCAAATCTCGAATAAATGAATTCAAATCTTCCTCTAGTGCAAGATGGGCTTTCCTGATATCAGCCAACACAGATTTAAAAGCCTTAAGCTGACGTAGCTTGGTAGAAGAGTCGATTTCTGAATTATCTGTTGACTGCTTCAAAAACTTGACGTAACTAGAGTTCATGTTGGCTGTGGTTTCAATCAGTTTCTTCGCCTTCTTAATCATGTCTTTGGGTACAGGCGGCACTGAGTAAGAGCAGGTAATGGGACCAGAGCATGAGTCATCACACTTCTTCTCTTCTCCATTACAATTTGAACTGTTTTTCTTTGGAGAAAATCTGGGCGCATGGTCATAGACTTTATTATTCTTCTCATTGTCAACTTTGATCTTCTTCTTATTTTGTTGCAACAACTGTTCTAAGTTTTCAAATACGCTGTTACATGCAGTGACCAAGTCCAACAAAGGCTCCGGATGACAAATGTAGCAATACCACTGGTTGTTTTCATCCATTATGGTAGACAGCTCCTTTCGGCCAAGGTTGCGCAGAATGCATTTCTTACAGAAGGCGTTGTGGCAAAAATCACAACAAATCAAGTTTCCACCTTCTGCACACCATCTGAAATGAAAGATTCAAATATTATTAAAACAATTCCAACTTTCCTGCAAGCAATTTTAATAGTCAAGCAATTTGGGTCATCTGCTTATTCTTTATTAGAAATTTAAAACAGACATAAACCTAAGGCTTTGTGGAAAAGAACAATCTACCACTAAAGACATTGATAATACCAAAAAAACAATAGCTCTAATAACATATTATGTAAAAACTTCCCCTTCCAAAACAGTACACAACACTGAATTTTAGATGTATCACCTACCTACATTGTTCATCCATCCCATCTGAGTCACGGCTAATATCATCACTCATATAATATTTAAAGCAATTCTATTAAAAGAAAAGGGGGAGAGAAAATTACTTGAAATTGGTAACATCCATAAAGAACAACAACTTTATCTTTAAGTCATTAATAACTAAAGGGAGTATATGTGTGTATGACTGTGTGTGTGTTTCTTTTAGACAATCAAAGCAAAACATTCACTGTGAAATACTCGATACTAGTACTCTCCAGATATAGGAATAGCTCAAGAAAGTAATTCCTTGAAATAGATTTTAGTATCATCAAGCACAATATTCCATATATAAAAATGTATAAGGCCCTGGCTGGTGGCTCAGTGGATAGGTGCCAGCCTATGAACCCAAATGTCACTGGTTCGATTCCCAGCCAAGGCACACAACCAGGTTGCAAGCCAGGTCTCCAGCCAGGTCCGTAGCTGGAGGCAGGTGAAAGGCAACCATACATGGATGTCTCTCTCCCTTTCTTCCTCCCTCCTTGCCCTTCTCTCTGAAAATAATGAATAAAATCTTTTTTTTTTAATTTATAAAAGATTTTAGTAAAGCAAATTTTGGATCTCATATGACTAGCTATTAAAGGTTTGCATAAAAATGTATTAGATGTTGAGAGACAGCTGGGTTGTTTCCATATTGTGGCCACTGTGAATAATGCTGCAGTGAACATAGGGGTGCATGGATCTTTGCGAATTACTGTTTTCGGTGTTGTGATTACTTGTCTTGTTGAGAATAGCCATTCTAACGGGTATAAGGCAGTATCTCATTGTGGCTTTTATTTGCAGTTCTGATTTGCAGTCTTCATTTGTGGTTTTAATTGAGTAGATATAGAATATGTGGTACATATTTACAATAAGTACTACTCAGCCATAGGCCAGATGAAATAATGTCCTTTGCAACAACATGGATACACCTTCAGAATATCATGCTAAGCCAAGTAAGTCAGATGGAAAAAGTGAAGAACCATATGATTTCAATCATGTGGGATGTCAAATTGAAAGCAACAAATGAACAAACAAACAAAAAGGAACAAAAATTGATAGACACAGACATCATAGGGTGGTTACCAGAGGAAGGTAAGTAGCGGTAGAGAAGGGTTTTGGGGTCAAATACATGGTAAAGGAGGGAAATTTGATTTTGGGCGGTGGGCACACAATGCCATATACAGATGATGAACACAGAATTGCATACTTGAAACCTATATAATTTTATTAACCAATGTCACCCCAATACAGTTAATTAAAAAATAAAAATAAAGTCTATTAGGGATAGATTAAGTAGCAACACACTATTGCTACTTAATAAATTGAAGTCATCATACGTATAAACAGCTACTACATGTGCAGCTTAGCAACGTTATCTTACATGAACATACATTATCTTTAAGTCTCAAAATTCCTACCATGCCATATCAAAGGGTTACACCCCGTTTGACAGTAAAAGCTAAGGTTCATTAATATGTGAAAAAAATTCCTAAATAACACCACTAGTAAGAGGCAAAGATAATCAAATCTAAGTCTAGCGGACACTAAATTCCTTTACTGGGACTGGATAAAGGGTTCCATGCCCAGTCATGGCAACAGTGACTGAGAAGGGCTAGGCCCAACACATCTGCCCTTGGGAGGAAAATCAATGAGGCATATAAAAGAGAATTGGAATGCACATTACAAATCCAGCAATATAAAATTCACCTGTCAAAATTTAAAACTAGAAATAAACCCATGCCCTTATGGTCAATTGATACTCGGCAAATTGGAAAAACTGGACAGATATATGTAAAAAATGAAACTAGGCCACCTCCGCACACTATATGCAAGAATAAATTCAAAATGGGTTATTAAAGACTTAAATGTAAGTCCTGACACTAAAAAATCCTGGAAGAAAACATAGGCAGTAAAATCACAGACATTACTCATAGCAATCATTGCCTGATACATACATCTCCTCAGGCAAGGGAAATGAAAGGGCAAAAAAAAGGGACTACATAAAAAAAAAAAAAAAAAACAAAAAGGAAACCATCAAAAAAGTAAAAAGACAATCCAACTGAATGGGAAAACATATCCACCAATGATACATCTGATAAGGGGTTAATATCCAAAATTTATAATGAACTGAAACAACTCAACACCAAAAAAAAAAAAAAAAAAAAAAAATCAGCCCTGGCTGGTGGCACAGTGGATAAGACACCAGCCTGCGAACCCAAAGGTCACTGGTTCAATTCCCCATCCAGGGCACATAACCAGGTTGGTTGCAAGCCAGGTCTCCAGCCACGTCCCCAGCTGGAGGCAGGTGAAAGGCAACCATACATGGATATCTCTTTCCCTCTCTGCCTCTCTCCCTTCTCCTCTCTCTAAAAATAGTAAATAAAATCTTTCCAAAAAAATCAAATTGTAAAAGTGGACAAAGGACTTGAATACCTGAATAGAAATTTCTTCAAAACAGACATATAGATGGCCAGTAAGACATGTGAAAAAATGCTCAACATTACTTATTATTAGAGAGATATAAATTAAAACCACAATGAGATACCACATCCTACTTGTCAGAATGGCCATCATTTACCAATCGACAAACAGCAAGTGTTAGTAAGGATATGGAAAATGTAAACTTCGTGCACTATTGGTGGGAATGCTGATTAGTGAGGCCAATGTGGAAAATAGCATGGAGTTTTCTCAAAAAAATAAAAAATGGCCCCGGCTGGTGTGGCTCAGGGGATTAAGTGCCGGCCTGCAAACCAAAAGCTCTTCGGTTAGATCCCCAGTCAGGGCACACGCCTGGGCTGCACGCCAGGTCCCTGGTTGGGGGCGTGCGAGAGGCAGCCCATCAGTGTTTCTCTCCCTCTCTTTCTCCCTCCCTGTCCCTCTCTCGGAAAACAAATAATTAATTTTTAAAATTTTAATGGAATAAAACAATTTTTAAAAAATTAGACATGAAAGTGCCTTTTGGCCCAGAGACCGTACTTCAGGGACTACACGCAAAGGGACCGGACACGCTGACTCAAAAGAACACGCGCACCCCCGTGCTGACTGCAGCGCTGTGCACAGTAGCTCAGACTCGGAAGCAGCCCTCGTGCCCGTCAGCAGATGAGTGGATAAAACAGCCGAGGCTCATTCACACGGTGCAATACTGCTCGGCCATAAAAAGAAGGTAATCTTATCGTTTGCTAAAGCGTGGATAGACCTAGGTGATGTTATGCCGAGTGAAACACGACAGAGAGCAAGACAAAATACCGTATGCTCTCACGTACGTAGAATTTAATGTGTAAGAAAACAAAATAGAAACAAGAGTCATACAGAAAACAGGCTGACCATTGTCAGAGGGAAGGTGGTTTGTGGGACCAGGGGACAAGGGGAAGGAATTAAGGGGAAGAAAAAGAAAAAGAAGAAATCACCAGATGTAAACAGTACGGTGATTGCCAGGAGGAAAGGAAGTGGCAGCAGGGAGTAGAGTGTAAAGGGACATGAACAAAGGGTAGATTTTATGTGGTGAACACACAATACGAGTCATACATGATGTATTATAGAATTGCACACTTGAAACTTGTATAATTTTATTAATCAATGTCACCCTAATAAATTCAATTAAAGAAAATGTTTATAATTTAATAATAAAAATAGTCAAAATTTAAACTTGTATACAAAAATGGGCATCTGCGAAATGATTTTTAAAGTTTTTATTTACTTACTTTTAGAGATGGGCAAAGGGAAGGAGAAACATCACTGTGCTAGAGGTACCACTGATGGGCTGGCTACCTCACAACCCCCAACCGGCGGCCTGTAACCCAGGCACGTGCCCTGACTGGGGACTGAACCAGCTACCTTTTATTTATTTTGCAGGTCGACACTCAATGCATTGAGCTATACCAATCAGGGCAAAAAAATCTGCATTTTTCTAAAAACATAAATGGAAATAAAACAATGTTTTTGCATGAAAAATGGAGGACAGCTTATAAAACACAAGTGTACATAAATACACTCTGGCCCTGGCTGGTGGCTCAGTGGATAAGACACCGGCCTGTGAACCCAAAGGTCGCTGGTTTGATTCCCAGCCAGGGCACATAACCAGGTTGCAAGCCAGGTCTCCAGCCAGGTCCGTAGCTGGAGGCAGGTGAAAGGCAACCATACATGGATGTCTCTTTCCCTCTTTTCCTCCCTCCCTTCCCTTCTCTCTGAAAAATAATAAATAAAATCATTTTAATAATTTTTAAAAATACACTCTGCTACTCCTTACCGACCAGCTTCTGAACAACATGTTGCATCTGCCTAGAATATGCTGAACCAATCCCATTCTACCAGGCTAATTCTTATTTATATTTCCGATACTATTTTTGAGAGAGAGAGAGAGAGAGAGAGAGAGAGAGAGAGAGAGAGAGAGAGAGAATATAATGTCTTGTTCCATTTACTATGCCCCCATTGGTTGCTTCTTGTATGCACCCTGACAGGGCACTAAACCTGCACCCTTGGTGTATCAGTGGGGTGTGCTAACCAACTGAGCCTCCCAGCCCGGGCCAGGTACATTTTCTTTTTTTGCTTCTCACCTCAGGACATGCTTATTGATTTCAAAGAGAGAGGAAAGTAGGGGGAGCAAACAGCAATCAGTTGCCTCTCGCACCTGCACCAACCCGGGACCAAGCCTGCAACCTAGGCACATGCCCCGACCAGGAATCGATCCTGCAACCTTCCAGTTTCCAGGATGACACTCCAAACAACCTGAGCCACCCAGCCATGACCAGGTACCATTTTATATCATCTTCATTATAAAGCCTCCTAGCCAACCCCAAATTACAGGTTTCCTGTGTGTACCCCAATGCGTAGCATCTCCCCAATCGTGGCACTAACTGGATTTGTGTCTGGCTTCCCCACTTCGGTATTAGCCCTCCAAGGGCAGAGACCATTTCCATCTTCTTCGCTGCTATGCACCCAAGTTCTAATACTGTGCACCAAGTCTGACACAGTACAAGCAACCAATACTTGTGGAATAACTCATCAGCAGCTCGTTACATACCTTACAGATAAGAACTTGCAGGGAAGGATGTCTATAAATGGAATCTCTCTGAAAATGGTTGACCTGTTGTCCACAAGCTGTGCAGGTCACAATCCCATGCAGCCCATCTTCTAGGAGAAAGGAAGGGCCGTTATTAATACATGCAACCCCCACAGAAAGACCTTTACATTAGTCATGATTTTGCATCCTTCGCATTGGAAATTAAATACCTCATACTCCTTGGGGAGAATGACATTTGGACACAAGTACAAAGGTTAATAATTTTATAACTCTAATACAAACAAGACACCCTTGGCAAATCCCAGAGCTGAAAACCCTAACTTGCTTCTCCATACAAACGCAAACCCTGCCTCACACAATTTGCTATAACATGAAGAGACTCCATAAAATTTCTAAAAACAGGGGTCCCGAGCTCTTTTCATTTTGCTATTAATTTGCAAATAAAGTCAGTCTCAGATCTTCACTCATTGAGAGAAGCAAATGGCATATATGAAACAGATTCTTTCCAATCTCATACTTAACCTTGGTATGCTAGTTTTTATTCTCAAAATGACATTGCCTACACAGATCCCTTCGATACGGAATGTATGTCAAAACTTGCTACTAGTATATGACCAATTTGTTCCTGCGATTTACGTGAATACCATCCACAATCCCCATTAAGCTGTTGTCTTTCTATGTCTATTCCACTGCCTATTCCCTGCAGGCGCCTATTCCCTGCAGGCACCTACTCCCTACAGGCACCGACTACTTCCAAATAAGACTTGAAGGTGCATCTAATCTTGGCAGCAAAATCGCAGAATGGCGGGGGGAGGGGAGGAAGGCACAGCCCATTTGGCATTGTCTGCAGAAAAACAGGCTGAAGATAACCTAAGCAACAAAAAATAAGACGAAACCTCTCCAGCCTGTCTCACTCTCACCTCTAGTTCTGCTTAGGACAGTGCTTTACAATCTGAGCTAAACATCACAGTCATCTGAGGATTCTTTTAAAAAACAGAGATAATTATCTCTATCCCTAAAACACTGAGTAAAAATCTCAAAAATATTTCCCTAAGTTTTATGGCTGATTCTGATGTGCAGCAAAAACCTGGACCCAAATAAGAGGGCGGATTATGATTCAAAAGAAGTCAGTGAAAATGGCTGTATTCACACAAAGAGAGAGAGAGAGAGAGAGAGAGAGAGAATGAAAAAAGTATAAACTTTGTCTCTATACCTAACTAAAAGACAAAGCAATGTACACATTTTTCACTTTTCAATTTCCTATTTTGTTTTCTTATTTTTAAGGTTCAATGCATTATGAACCCAAACATTATCACAAATATTTTTATTTTAAGAGGTTAAAAACATTTATTTAAGATGTAAGGGCAAGATCCTGGCTGGTGACACAATGGATAAGGTGCTGGCCTGAGAAACCCAAAGGTCACTGGTTTGATTCCCAGCCAGGGCACATAACCAGGTTGCAAGCCAGCTCTCCAGCCAGGTCCGTAGCTGGAAGCGGGTGAAAGGCAACCATACATTGATGTTTCTCTCCCTTTCTTCCTCCCTCCCTGCTCTTCTCTATAAAGTAGTAAATAAAATCTTTTAAAAAGAGAAAGAGAGAGAGAGAGATAAGTGCACTATCATACTTTCCAGAAAATTCCAAGAATTTGAAGACTTACTATTTAAGTTGCTAATATTGTATTTTAAATCACATTGTCCTGCATTAATGTTTGATCATAAGTATTCATAGTATTTAACAGAAACAAAATATACAGTGTGCTTCTTCATTTAAAATAACAATTACATTCAGATGAACTAACAAAGTTGAAGCTAGAGTTTACAAGTTCTTTCAGTGCTAGACAACACTTAAGCATGCTGTATGTGCTTTTTGCACCTATAGTACTCAAGAATTGAACAAAAGTAGGTGATACCTTGAAGAATTTCTCCCACATGTGCACATGAAATCATGTACAGTCACTGCAGCACTAATTAGGAAATTTGAAAAATCTGAAAACAATAAACTGAAAATAACTTCACATTTGGGAAACGGATAACAGAATCCCACGAAGCAATGAAAAATAAATTAACTATGTATAGTTTCTGAAAGGGCTAGATTGTAAAAACAATGTTGAATGAAAATGTTGCCAAAGGATATATACAGGAAACTATTTTGTATATGTTTAAATCAAGTTTTATAAACAAAAGCACATATAGAAAAAATATAAAAACATGCACGAGCCCTGGCTGGTAGCACAGTGGATAAGGTGCCGGCCTGCAAACCCAAAGGTCACAGGTTCAATTCCCCAGCCAGGGCACATAACCAGGTTGCAAACCAGGTCTCCAGTCAGGTCTGTGGCTGGAGGCAGGTGAAAAGCAACCATACATGGATGTCTCTCTCCCTCTCTGCCTCTCTCCCTTCCCCTCTTTCTGAAAATAATGAAATAAAATCTTAACTAAAATAAAATCTTATTTAAAAAAACAAACAAACAAACAAACAAAAAACCATGCACGAAATTACACCCACACGTAGTAAGTATACAAACTTCATGATAATTATTACTGCCTAAGGAGTAGTAGGAAAGGGAAATTAATGAGAATAGAACCAATATTTTAAGTGAGATCTGAAGCACATAATGTAAAATAATGAAGTGTTCCTATACTTTTTATGCACCTGTTTCTGTGTTTTTAATTTTTATTTTTAATCATAATATATTCTTAATAATTGTAATTCAGTATGTAAATGAAAAGAAGGCATTTGTATTTCTGAACTCAATATATTTTAATAATTTTAGAGTAAGAACAAAATTATTATGCCATATAGAAAAAATCAGGTGTAAAAATATGTTTCCTAGCAGTTTAACTGGGAAAAGGATGTCAAAATCAGTGGCTCCTAAAATGGTCAATATGGCTACATGTATATATTTAATTCTGTTACAAATCAAGATTATTTTGTATATAAAGTTTACCTTCTTCAGTTTCCTAAACTAGGCTTCAATTTTAAAAGTAATTTCCTGCCCTGGCTGGTGGCACAAGGGATAAGGCGCCGGTCTGCAAACCTAAAGGTCGCTGGTTTGATTCCCAGCCAGGGCACATAACCAGGCTGCAGGCCAGGTCTCCAGCCAGGTCTGTAGCTGGAGGCAGGTGAAAGGCAACCGTACATTCATGTCTCTCTCCCTCCCTGCCTCTCTCCCTCCCCCCCCCTCTCTAAAAATAATCAATAAAATCTTTAAAAAAAATAAAAGTAACTTCCCTTGGCAGTCTGAATATTAACTAGCAATTCAGTACCTCAGATGTTAGTTTACTCATACAAGTGTATTTAAGTGAACATAAATTTCCTATGTGATTTCTTACAGCTTAAAGATGTAGCAAATCATTAAGACAAAAATTAACGTGAAATATTTAAGTGACTATATGGGTATAAGCAGTTATTTCCTTAAGCACAATATAAACATTCTTACACAGAACACTCAAAATGTTCAGACATTTATCAACTCAGACCAAATACCAGCAGCATAGCAAAGTACAGTAGGAACGCCCTCCCCAGCAGCTCTGGTTCTGTTTTCTCCTTTTAGCCCTTACCAATATTTGAAACACATGCTGATTCAGATTCCCTCTCCAGAAGATGCTGTTGAATGATGTACTACTTTGAACACAGTACAGTACACTTCATTATCTGTGTTCTCGAGAGAACCCAAGATCAGAACAAGAGCAGCTCTTGCTACTGGTCTTACCGTCACCTTCTGCTTGCAGATTCTCTTAAGGACCCCACGTAGCTTTGGTGACCTTTGTTGCTGCCATGGCAATTGCCCTATTGTGAACTAGATTCTCAATAAACCTTCCTTATGCTTGAAAGGGGTAGAGCACCCCATTGGAGACAAAAGACTAAACAATATTTCCTTGGTTTTCTCCAACAAATGGTAAGTCATTTAACCTGAAAACTGATCATATGTATTGTATAAATACAGATATATTTCATTAGCTCCGTGAAGATAATCAGCCCTGGCCAGGTGGCTCGGCTGCTTCGGTTGGTTGGAGCACCTCCCCACATACACCGAAAAGCTGCAGGTTCAATTCCCGGCCAGAGCACATACCTAGCTTGTAGTTCGATCCCCGGTCGCGGCATGTCAACTGGTGGCAACAGATCAATGTTTCTCTCTCACATCGATGTTCCTCTCTCCCCCACCCTCTCTCCCGCCCTCCCTCAAATCAGTAAACATATCCTCGGGTGAGGAATTTTTTACTCATATAGCAGCACTCACATAAAAATCTACAGGAAATTACACCAATGTAAGAACTATGCTAATAATTTTACAAGAGCATGATAAATAGTAAACAGAAATACTTCCATTACACTTCTACTCAGAAATTTAGTGTCATGTTCTAGCTTTTATTGATTCATTCCTTTTATAGTCATGGATTCTGGCTCTGTTAGTATGCCCAAAAATATATATAGGCACTTTTGAAAACTCACAAACAAGTAGGATACATACCCCATTGTCATAAATTTCTAAATGAATCTTCCTTATGCTAACTTTCTACAGATGGTAAGCCAATATAATAGTGTGTATAAGTGAGAGTAGACAGACAAAGGGAGAGACAGCTCAGACAGATGCAGGGAAGGTTACTAGCTCTACCTCCCTTCTCTTTCCTACTCATCTCTGCACTGCTATCCTTAGATCAGTAGATCTCCAACTTCAATGTACACAAGGAGAAACTGGGGCATGCCTTTGACATCATCCTCAGAAATTATAATTCATTTGGAATGGAGTCAAGGGACTTGAAATTTTATAAAGTACCCCAGGTAACACTAATGCGGATGTCCATCACTCTGAAACAATGTTTTAGATATGGATAAAGTTACCTGAAGGCCACAGGCAAGATTTCGTCCACATCTAATTCGTTCAGGGTGAGGGAACACATAGTATTTTGGTATGTGGGCAATACAGAACTAACATGTGCAAGAAGGAAATGCTAAGCTTCTTAAAATAATTTAGTAGCCACTGAAGGCAAAGGTGTTTTGATAAATGGAGTTAACTTTTTCTGCTTCAGAGCTCAGAGAGAAAGTTATTTTTAAGTAGTGCTTTTAATAAACAATGGGCAGAAAAGTGGAGGTATTTTTAGTAAGCACATCAGATTTTCCAATATGGTCATAAACAGCAATTTAAACTCATGTTTTCATTTTCACTTGTATTTACCTCCGCGTTTTTTGAGATTTTCAGTTTTCATTTTACTTCTGCTTCTAAATTCAGGCCCTTTAAAACCATCTTTGTCTTCATTCAGCACTGGCTCTGGTTGTACAATCACTGTACCTAGAATGATTTCATTTAAAAAACCATTACACATATTAAATGTGCGAGTGAAGTACAAGACTTCAGTTCAGATCAAGCCAACATTGCTGGTACATCGTTTTGTTTCTTTCAAGCTTTCAATACTTGTATGAGGACCTCTTAAGAAAAAACAAAACAGGGAAATAGCAGAAGGGCCAGGTGTCAACAGATTACTTTTTGGAATACAGCTTATAAAAATGGGGGAGGAAGGTATTACGAACTGATTATAACATAAATGTGTGAATAAAGCAGAAAGCCTTAGCCCAGTTCTGAATTTTTATAGTGCCTATCATAAAAGCTATTTTGAATATGAACATCCATGCTAAGTTCCAGAGAGTTTGGAAAATAAAATGACCAGAAGGGAAAATTTTAGACATCTACTCTTCTCCTACTCCAAATCATAAACTCAGAAAAAGATATTTTTGAGGTTTCTTTATTTTATTTTAGGTTTTTCAATTACAGTTGACACTCATTATTATATTACTTTCAGGTATACAGCACAGTGGTTACACATTTATATAACTAACAAAGTGAGAAAAGATTTTTAAGAATAGTTTTATACTGCTTTAGAGAAGGATAATGGAGGGCAATATGAGAAGTTAATTCTGCTATTTTGCTGTACCTATTCTGAGACACTTCCCAACTAGTATGTCCAAGTTCGAGTACCCTGCGAAGTCCTTAAAGAGTTTTGTGACTAAGGCTGAAGTGCTCGAACAATGAACTGTAGAATGACATCAATTGTTAGTCGCTGTGGAAATATTTCAGAAACAATGTACTTTCTAAGTCATTAAACATGTGAACTGAAGACAGAGGCTGATCATTTATGTTTTCATTATAATCTCTCAAGAACAAATAAAGCAGGGGTACAGAAAAAGGTTCCAGGTCTCACTTTTGCCTACGTTGCTGGGCTTGGTAACTGAGCATTACTGGCAACAATTAAGAAAGTAAAACCTGGTCATTGGGGACCGTTCCCCTGACCCACGTGCCTATGTTATTCTGGCAGATTTGGGCAGGGAACAGCAGCAATCTAGCTAAATGAATTTCTGAGTGTCTGAGAAAAGGGGGGAAGAAGGAACAGAGGGTTGAGTTTTCACAAACTGGTGAATATACATAACCTCCACCCCGCCCAAAAAAAAATAAAACTTAATCCATAGCAACTATTTCATGTATATACTTTCAGAGAAGCTCCAGCATTTGAAAAAAGCTGAAGATTTATAACTAACAAAAAACAATGGAATTCTTCCTAAGGAGCCCCTCTAACTCTGAATGGAAGCAAAGCAGCAGAGTGAAAACAGCTGTGGATTCCTGCAGGCATGGGTTCAAATTTGAGCTTCTCAATTTAAAGCTGAAAAAGTTACCTTCAGCTCGGAATTTGTTCCTTCATCTGCACAAGTAGAAACAGTAACTACTTACGACACTATGTCCAGAATTAGATGAGTTGATTTTTTAAGAGTCTAGTATTGACACATACTTGATAGAGAATTATTAACAATAATCATAATCATTCAAATTTAACCTGATGGAATGAGTTTATTTTGGGTTTGACAGGAGAGCATTATGCTTACTTCAGGTTAGTAACATCCTATACTCACCTCCTTCCACAGCATCGTTAAAAGAAACGTTTGAATTCCTAGTTCTTAGCTCACCCAGTGGCCATCATTTAGGACTCCCAGTGACAACCACTGACAATGCCTATAGGACTCAGGCTCCCAGCTTAGTTGTTTCTGCCCTTGGCTACCAAAACCATTACATAATATTGTCCTAATGATTTGCAAACCAAGTAAATGACAGGCCAATCAACTTTCCTACTATCTCTCTTCTTTGTCTCACTCCTTTTTTTGCATTTCATTTTTCATGTGCTGTTACTTCTAATTTGTTCTAGTCAATCAATGTCTTGTCCTCCTACTCACCATTAAAAAATTTTTCTATAATCAAAAAATGTCAGAAAAATGTAACTGTAGATAGAGAACAAAATTTTGTAAACACAGCTGTCAGAATAAATTTTTCAAATCTGCTAAGAGGCTTTAACTATTCAATAAAGAAAAAAGCTAAGCCTTTTACTCTGAAACACCTTGAAATTACCAAGAGCCTAGTCACTCTCTCATCAGGTAATAATCAATCACTGTGCTCTCAGACTTGGACCGTGAAAAGACCGAGATTTTCATGTGGCTTTTTTGTCCCTATCTAACTAATGATGTTTTAAGGTTACAACTGCAACAGTTGAGAAGTATGTGAAAAAGTTTTTAAAAGGACAATTACAAGAAATACATCTAAACCTCTGTAGTAGTTAACTTCAGCTTTGAGTCTGAAGGAATTTAAGAATGCAGTAAGACTAAACTCAACTTTAAATGACTTTGTTAAAAAGTCTTCAGAATATTTATTATATTTTTCATAATAGCAAGCACATTGAACGTTACGGAAGCAAAACTTAATATATTAAACTTTTAAACCAACTTCCACAATCAAGTATAATGAAAATTTAAATCCCTTTTCTAGAACCCAATAAAAAGAGAAAATCAATTTTGTTCTTTTCAAAGCTGACTGAATAATCTAAAATATTAACCTCAGTACAACACCTTATCCTTACCATGCTAATACCTTTCCAGACCATCACTATTAAAGTGTCAGGTTGGTCCTTTATACACAGCGAACAGTTTCAAGTTCCAACTGTATAATTATATTTAAAAATACATTTCAACTTTAACTTCATATGAAAAATTAATACACATTACCTTTTGGCAAGCTTTGCATAGTAATATCATTTTCTGAATTGTCATTAGAAGCATCTTCATTTACAGTGTCATCCAAAGGTTTTTCATCATCGGATTCTACGTACTTTGTTACAAATGAAGGTTTCCTATGGAAGAATTACGTCCATAAAATTATGGACATGTCTGACAATTGGAACAACACCCAAAGAAGATAAATAACATGTATAGATTGAGCAGGGGCTCTTAAGCAGGGAGATAGATCAAAATCACCTAGGAAAGCAAACATCTCTATTTGAATCACTAAAGATTACAACTCAGTAGGTAGGACCACAACATGTGTACTCAACAAAGCCACCAAGGAATCATGAAGGGGACTCCTTGTTAAGAATCACTACTTTAGAGAATAAGTTAATAATAAGCCAGTTGTGTTTATTAAGAGATATTCCCATTGGTTATAAACAAAAGTCTAATAGAATAAACTGCAATCTTCTAATAAAAACTATCCTACATAGTATATTATGCCTTATAGTATGCTTGAAAGTAGTTTCCGTTATTATGTACAATTCACTGATGATTTTACACAGAAAAGTACTTTTCTAACTCTTCATCTCCTTGTAACTTCCTCATTAACTATAAAGGCTACCATTCCCCATTCTAGACAATTTCACAAAACCCTAAAAAACCCATACTGCTTCATGAGACATTCAAAATTTCATTTCACTTTTTCTCCTTTTTCAAAGCACATCTAGGATATAAAAAATGTTATCTAGGTATTGAAAAGATCAATGGTATATAAGAAATTCTCCCCAGAAACTTCAATTAAAATTCAAAATCAAAATGAATTCATAATTGTTGAAGACAAGTGATTCAATAGAAGAAGATTAATTATACTAATGCTGCCCAGTTTAATATGTATGTATTTTTATAAAATAGCTTACTTAGAATAAAAGTGCTTGAAGTAAGTTTGGAAAAAAAGTTTATTATTCTTAGCAAAAAATAAAACAACCTGAAAAAGAAGATAACTATTTTTCCCTTTAACATCAACCAACCTCTTTGATCGTGATGATCCTGACAATTTGGATTTTTCTGAAGAGCCAGTTCCCTGTACATGAGAAATAAACACAGAGGTGAATAAACTTCTAAAGAAACATTCCTATGATGAACTAGTTCCCTATGCCAAGATCTCTGATACAGTGATATGATGACACATTGTGTGTGTGTGTGTGTTATAAAAGGTCTGTCCTGAAAAGCAGCGAGACAATGTCAATATAAATTCAATTTGCACATATTTTCAGGACAGGCCTCTTGTATATATGCCTAAAATATTTTTTATAAAAGGAACTTAAAAAACAAATTCTCATTTATTCTCAGGTTTCCTGAATTTAAGATAATGCTCTTGAGTTTTCATTAAATTGTTACTGTTAATTTGTACAGGGTGGAAGAGGATACATTCCTGTATCATGATCTTGGCCCAAATCAACAAAGACAAACATGGAGAAGTAATCAGATCGCAACACAGGTAGAGGGTTTTAAGGATCTAAAAATGTGTCATTCTGTATATCGTAACTGTGGCACAGAGTACCTGCTACAATTTGCTTTGAGATACTAAATTCACCCTCCTTTTGCCAGTGAAAGTCTGTTGTATTGGATTAAAGATTGCACATTAGGTGGAAAGACTCTCAAAACCATTGTGTTAAAAAAAAAAAAACAAATAAACTACAGTGTAGGTTTAAGTATCACGAGAAGGAATATCCAATTTTCAAGGGATCTCAGAGCCATGGAGTCTTAAAAAGGAGCAGAATGACAGTGACCAGAGGAGGGAAGAAGGGGGAGGGTTAAATGTGGAGCTAATATGAAAGACCCACGGACATGGACAAGGAGGTGAGGATTGACTGTGGGAGAGGGGAGGGGGAACAAGAGAGAGCAATAGGGGGAAAAAATGAAACGACTGTAATAAAACAATAATAAATCAACTTGAAAAAAAGAACCACAGAGTATTGCCTATAACAAACACCTTGAGCACCACTGTACCTATATGTTAGTAAACTTCCAGTTGTCTGACTTTTGGTATATTGCTGATGTGAACTACAATAATAAAATCACTAAACATCATCTAAAAATGAACAAATACCCAAAATGAAGTATCATACTACTTGGGTATAACAGTAAATTTAAACACATGCACATATAATAGAAGTAACCTCAGGACATGTACTCTGTCATAAGCAATTCTTTTAAATATTTCAAATTCTTCTTACCTCTTCCTTGCTGTTTTCCATCATATCAGAGTTATTTCCAGAACCACTGATTTTATCTTAAAAGAGAAGAAATAAAAGCATTATTTATCTCTTCAGTACATTATCAAAGACTATCAAAAAAAAAAAAAAAAAAACAGACTATCAATACCTGTAATTCTACAAACCCATTTTTCAATCTATTAAGTGTGACAGTACTGATAATGCATTACTCACATTTAAATTTTCCTAGAAGTTTTCTGACTAAAGTCACCTTTTGACACACTAACCCCTTCTAAAAAAGCATTAAATTTTGAAAAAGAGTAGTCTGGTATCAAAACATTTCCCAGTCTGTCTAAGGTTTATTCTCATAAATTTTAAGTTTCATCTTCTCCTAAAAATAAAACCACACTATCAGTAAACTGTATTTCCCTTCACCAAAAGAGACAGGAAAAACAACAACAAAGTAAAGGAAGCACAGAGAGCTTTTTCAGCATCATCAGCTCAGGTCACCCACACTTGCCATCGAAAGTTGGAGTTCCTACACCACATCAGACATTGAGAACAAAGGACAGTCTGAACTTGATCAAGATTTGGATTTAAGGAGAAGGAAGATGATGATGAAGAAGAAGTAGAACTAGTGAAGAAACAAAAATCAAAGCACATCAGCTGACTGTTCAGATGATGCAAAATTCAAAGATTCTTGCAGCCCTCGAAGAAACACTAGATGGTTTGGTAGAAACACCAGCAGATACTTTGATACATTGAAAGCTTGCCTAAGATAGTTAAAAGACAAGGGAATGCTCTCAAAAACCTTGTAAGTTAAATGTACAGAGATGGAAACCAAGTTGTGTAAGCAAGTCTGCTGTTCTCTATCAGCCTTTATTTGATAAGTGATTCCAGATCATCAATACAATTTATGGACCTATGGAAAAGGAATATGAATGGAAACCAGATGAGAAAGGTGAAATTTCAGAGCAACTGAAAGAAAAGGCCAAGACTGAAGATGAGAAAAAAATGAAGAAAAACAAGACCTCAAGAATTCCTAAATTCTGGTTGACTTTTTAAGAATGTTGAATGTTGACTTGCTCAGTGATATGATTCAGGTACATGAGGAATCTATCTTGAAGCACTTGAAAGATTAAAGTTCTCAAATGCTAGCCAGCCTACGAGTTTTGTTTTAGAATTTCACTTTGAACTCAACAAGTATTTCACAAATGAAGAGTTGACAAACATATACAGGATGAGGTCAGAACCAGAAGATTCCGATCCCTTTTCTTTGGCTAGTCCAGAAATTATGGGTTGTACAAGCTTCAAGACAGACTGGAAAAAGAGAGAGCAATGTCCCTTTGAAAATCATTAGAAAGAAGCAGAAACACAAGAGGTGTCCAGGGCACATAACCAGGTTGCAAGCCAGGTCTCCAGCCAGGTCTCCAGCTGGAGGCAGGTGAAAGGCAGCCATACATTGAGTCTCTCTCCCTCTCTGTCTCCCCCCTCCCTTCCCCTGTCTCTAAAAATAATAAATAAAATCATTTAAAAAAGAGATAAGACCGAAATTACTATGGTCAGAAATTAAAGCAGGGATGTCACTACTTTTTTTCAACAATTATAAAGAAATATTATAAACAGCTGTACACCAAAAAAATCAGATAACGTAAATGAAATGGACAAATTCTTCAACACACACACACACACACACACACACACACACTACTGAAACTGACGCAAGAATAGACAATGAGGGCCCTAGCTGGTAGCACAGGGGATAAGGCACTGGCTGGCCTGTGAACCGAAAGGTCACAGGTTCAACTCCCAGCCAGGGCACATAACCAGGTTGTAAGCCAGGTCTCCAGCCAGGTCTGTAGCTGGAGGCAGGTGAAAAGCAACCATACATTGATGATTCACTCCCTTTCTTCCTCCCTCTCTGCCTTTCTCCCTCCCTCCCTCCCTGCTTTTCTCTCTAAAAATAATAAAATCTTTAAAATAAAAGGAAACTGAAATTTTAAAAATAACAAAATAAAATGGGCAAAAGATCTGAAGACATCTTACCAAAAAAGATATACAAATGGAAAATAAGCATATAAAAAAGATGCTACACATCACATGTCACTAGGGAATTGGAAATTAAACCCAGATAACACTAGACACCTATTAGAATGTACAAAACCAAAAACTGACACCAGCAAATGCTGGTAAGGGTGCAGAGCAACAGGAAGTCTCCCTCATTGCCTGTGGGAACACAAAACGGTTCCGCTCCTTTGGGAGACAGTTCAGCAGTTTCGTACATTGTAACCATACTCTTGCTATGTGATCCAGTAATCACATTCCTGCAGATGTACCCCGTTCAGCTAAAAAGTAACTACGTCCATGGACACAGACAACAGTGTGGTGAAAAGGCCAGGAAGCGGGACAAACACGGGACAGGAGGTGGGGAGATGGATAGGGAACATCAATAATAGTGAACAATGACAAAATAACTGTCAACTCCAAAGCCTGCACACAGATCCTCATAAACATCTTTATTTACAGAAACATCTTTATAAGTAGCTTTCCTCAATTACCAACATGTGGATGCCACCATGATATCCTTTGTAAGGTGAATGGAGAAACAAATTATGGTACATACAAACCATAAAATATTATTTAGCACCAAACATAAATGAGATAGTAAGTCATGAAAAGAGATGGAGGAACCTTGAATTCATTATTACTCCTCAAAAGAAAGTAATGTGAAAGGGCTGCATACGGTATGATTCCTGTGATACAACATTCTGGAAAAGACACACTATGGAGACAATAAAACACCGGTGTTTTCCAGGGTTTGGGACAGAAGGGTGAGAGGCAGAGGGTTTTTAAGTGTAGTGAAACGAACCTGTATGAAACTATAATGGTAGATACATATCATTATATATTTGTGAAAATCCCCAGGATGCACAACACCAAGAAGGAAATGAATGCAAACAATAGGTTTTGTGTGATAATGACATGTAAATGTAGGTTCATCTATCTTAACAAAAAATAAATAAATAAATGGATGTGACACAGGATGATGACAACTGGGGACGCTGTGTAAGGGCAAGAGGAATATAGAGGAAATCCCTGTACTTTCCACTCAATTTTTCTGAGAATCTAAAACTGTCGTGAAATATAAAATTTATTTTTTTAAAGATTTTATTCATTATTTTCAGAGAGAAGGACAGGGAGGAAGGAAGAGAGGGAGAGAAGCATCAATGTATAGTCAGTTGCCTTTCACCTGCCTCCTGCTAAGGACCTGGCTGGAGACCTGGCTTGCAACCTGGTTATGTGACCAGACCTGGAATCAAACCAGCGACCTTTGGGTTCGCAGGCCAGGGCCGATCCACTAAGCCACAGCAGCCAGGTGAAATCTACTTTTTAAAACCCTAAACGCACCCTGGCTGATGTGCTGAGTGGACTGAGCCCCAGCCTGTGAACCGAAAGATGACTGGCTCAATTCCCAGTCACGGCACGTGCCTGGGCTGCAGATCAGGTTCCTGGTTGGGATGCTTCTCTCTCACATCAGTGTTTCTTTCCCCCTCTTTCTCCTTTCCTTCCCCTTTCTCTAAAAATAAATAAATAAAGTATTTTCACAGCATTAATTTAAAAAACTCCTAAATTAAGAATTAGGAATAGAGAACTACCTTACTTTGATAAAGAGTATTTACAAAACACATACACAGAAACCATCATACTAAGTGGTGAAAGACTGAATGCATTCCCACAAAAATCAAAATCACCAACAGGATGTCTGCTATCACCATTCTTCTACAACATAAAAATGAAAAATTCACAAAGTCTT
The DNA here is from genome assembly GCA_004026585.1 of Noctilio leporinus. Classification (NCBI taxonomy): domain Eukaryota; kingdom Metazoa; phylum Chordata; class Mammalia; order Chiroptera; family Noctilionidae; genus Noctilio; species Noctilio leporinus. The sequence continues at coordinate 166,648 of PVIW01002235.1, forward strand.
GCCCAGTGTAATGAGACAAAAAAAGAGAAAGAAATGAAATGGCACACAGATGGAAAGGATGAAATAAAACTGATCCTATCTGCAGATGACAAAGTACAAAACCCAAATAAATCAGTGAAGCGAAATAAAAGCTTCCTAGAGCAAGTTCACAGGACACAAGATCAGCCATTAAAATAAATTAATTAATTAAATTGAAAAAGAAGAAGAAGAAGAAGAAGAAGAAGAAGAAGAAGAAGAACCCGGGCTGGTGGCTCAGTGGATAGGCGCCAGTCTGGGAACCCAAAGGTTGCTCACTGGATTCCCAGCCAGGTCTCCAGCTGGAGGAAAGTGAAGGACAACCATGCACTCATGCTTCTCTCCCTTTCTTCCTCCCTCTCTGCCCTTCTCTCTGAAAATTATGAATAAAATCTTTTTTTAATGTGTTTAATTAAAAAAAAATTTTTTAAGAAAGAAAACTGAACTCCTAAGCCCTGGCTGGTGGCATAGTGGATAAGGCACCGGCCTGCCAACCCAAAGGTTGCTGGTTCAATTCCCAGCCAGGGCACATAACCAGGTTGCAAGCCAGCTCTGTAGCTGGAGGCAGGTGAAAGGCAACCATACATGGATGTCTCTCTCCCTCTCTGCCTCTCTCCCTTCCCCTCTCTCTAAAAATAATAAATAAAATCTTTTTTAACAAAATTAAAAAATATATATATATTAAGCTTTAAAAAAAAAAAACAAAACTGAACTCCTATATACCTGAAATGAACAAATAGAATCTAATAAGCTTTTTTTCTGTATTGTTAATTACACTTTATTGGGGTGACATTGGTTAATAAGATTATATAGGTTTCAAGTGTACGATTCTATGATACACCATCTATATATTGCACTGTGTGTCCACCACCCAAATTCAGAGTATTTTCTATCCCTATATATTTGACCCCCTTTACCCTTTACTACCTCCCTACCCCCCTTCCCTCTGGTAACCACCATAGTGTTGTCTGAGGGTTTTCTGTTTGGTTTGTTCATTTGTTGCCTCCAGTTCTATAACCCACCTTTGAGTAGAATCATCTATTCTTGACTTTTTCTGTCTGAAATTTTAAAAGCAAGAGAATTTAAAATACCACCCCAAAACTGAAGCATTTAGGTAATTATCTAACAAAATATGTGCAAGATTAGAATGTGCATATCTACAAAACACTGGACACACTCAAGAGTTTCTACTCACTTTTTTTTCCCTGAATGTGGGTTAAATATTATATTTCAATTACAGTTTACATAATCAATGAAGAGAATAATTACATCATGTGCATTTGCCTTATGAAATATGCACTGACAAGAACATTAACACCACTTAAGTAGCAATCTTGCGAAAAATAAATAACTCTAATCTATTATAATTACAACTAATCAGATAAATCCACATTGAGGGGACAATCACCAAATGTCATGGCTCCAACAATGAACTTGTTTCAGAATTTTAAAGACTAAAAAGATAAGACAACTGTATGCAATGTGTAATCTTCAACTGGACCCTGGATTTAAGACAAGTGGATTTACCTATAAAAGCATTGTTGAGACAATTTGTGTATTAAAAATAAAAATGAGGCCCTGGCTGGTAGCACAGTGGTTAAGGTGCCAGCCTGCGAACCCAAAGGTCGCAGGTTCGATTCCCCAGCCAGGGCACATGACCAGGTTGCAAGCCAGGTCTCTAGTCAGGTCTGTGGCCGGAGGCAGGTGAAACGCAACCATACATTGATGTCTCTCTCACTCTCTGCCTCTCTCCCTTCCCCTCTTTCTAAAAATAATGAAATAAAATCTTAAAAAAAAAATAAAAATAAAAATGAGCCCTGACTGGTGGCACAGTGGATAAGGTGCTGGCCTGCGAACCCAAAGGTCGCAGGTTCGATTCCCCAGCCAGGGCACATAACCAGGTTGCAAGCCAGGTCGTCAGCTAGATCTGTGGCTAGAGGCAGGTGAAAGGCAACCATACATTGATGTCTCTCTCCCTCTCTGCCTCTCTCCCTTCCCCTCTTTTTAAAAATAATGAAATATTTTAAAAATAAAAAATAAAATAAATAAAATAAAAATGAGGGCTAGGTAACAATATGCATTTAGTTTTACCACCTATTTACCCTTCCCATTGTGACTCCTTACTTCCTGTATTTTGGTATTGACATTTCACATTATTTTCCTTCTGATTTAAGAAAACCCTTTAGTGTTTCCTTTATTGCAATTCTGCTAACATCAAATTCTTGCTTTTTATCTTTATTTCTTCACTTTTGAAAGACATTTTCACTGAACATAAAGTTCTATGTTGGCAATTATTTTATATTTTTATTTATACGTTTTAGAGGTGGGGAGAGAAGAGACAGAGACAGACAGACAAAGAGACACAAAGACACCAATTTGTTGTGCAACTTATGTATTGATTGATTGATTCCTATATGTGCCCTGGCCAGGGATCAAAACCACAACCTTGGTCTATTGAGATGACTCTATCACCAACTGACCTATCCAGCCAGGGCTTGGCAGGTATTTTCATCTGGCACATTGAAGAAATCATTTCTCTGTCATCTAGATTTCCATTGTTCCTGTTGTCAAATGAGCTATCCATGTTATTGTTCCTTTGAAATCAATGGCTTCTTTCCACTGATTGCTTGTAAGACCTTTTCTTCTTGGCTTTTGTTAAGAGTGTAATTATGGAATGACTAGTTGTAGCTTTCTTTATATTTATACAGCTTGGTATTCACATAATTTCATTAATTTATGTGTTAATAATATCTTTCATCACTTTTAGAAAATGCTCAGCCAGTATCTCTTCACATTCAGCTTCTGACCCATTCTATCTCCTCTCTTTCTGGAACTATTAATTACACATATGCTTGTACTTTTCACTGTGATCTACCCATATTTTACTTTGTGTATATATTGTGTTTGTGTGTGTGCACACACATGATTGTATGTGTCCATTTGCTCTCCTATATGTAGCTGTCCTTGAAATCCTCAGAACAAATCATGGTAATCACCACAAGATACAGGATACTTTTTAGAAAGAGAAAGGAAGTTAAGCATCTTTTCGTGTGGTTGCCATTTGTTTGCCTTCATAGAAGTGTTCGGGTCCTTTGCCCACTTTTTAATTGGACTGTTTGGTGTCGAGTTGTATGATTTCTCGATATATTTTGGATCTTCACCCCTTTTAGGAACTGCTGCTTGCAAATGTCATCTCCCAATTTGGCTGGTTGCCTTTTGTTTTGTTTTTTCTGTTTTATTTTCTTTTCATTTTTCCTTAGGGCAAGGGACAGGGAGAGGTTTGAGCTTGGAGCTGGGGTTAGCGCTAGCCCTAGGTCTGCAGTTGGGAACTGGGGTTGGGCTAGCGCTAGTGTCAGGGTTGCCGTTTAGGATAGTTTGGGCTAGGGCTAGTGACAGTATTAGGTGTAGGGTTAGAGTTTTCCAGTATCAAATCTCCAATGGGATATTAGCAAAATACTAAATACTCAGAAGCTATTAGAGCCTTTAAGAGCTGCTCCACCCAAAAATAAATGGAAGCCCTGGCCAGGTAGCTCACTTGGTTAAAGAGCTGTCCCCAAAATGCCAAGTCAGGACACATACAAAAAGCTACCAATGAACGCATAAATAAATGGAACAACAAATTGATGTCTGTCTGTCTTTCTCTCCTTTCCTCTTTTACTTTAAAATCAGTAATATAAAACAAATTCCTTTTAAAAATAAAAATATATGAATGGAATGTAACCTAGAACATATTGCACATCATTTTTCAGTTTACCTGAGCTTTGATTCATCATAAGTCTTGGAGGAGAGTTTGTTTCTTCAGAATCTTCTGATGAATGAGCCAGAAAGTCATGAAGCTTCTGCACCAATGTATTCAACTTGCTTTCACTATCAAAACAGAATTTGAAGAGTTTCCTTAGCCTGTCATGCATTTAATTACATGGCAACTTCGAACAAACTACAACTACATCTGTATCATAAGTGGTCTAAAAATGCTTATTAAAACTAAAACTTAAGGGGAAATGGGATGGAAGTAATACAACAACAATAAAATTAAATTTTAAGAAATCTAAAAATTAGCCCTGGCTGGTAGTACAGTGGATAAGGCATCAGCCTGTGAACCCAAAGTTTACTGGTTCGATTCCCAGCCAGGGCACATAAGCAGGTTGCAAGCCAGGTCTCCAGACAGGTCCGTGGCTGGAGGCAGGTGAAAGGTAACCATACATTGATGTTTCTCTCCCTCTCTGCCTGCCTCTCTCCCTTCCTCTCTTTCTGGAAATAATAAATAAAATCTTTTAAAAATAAAAAATAAGCCCTGGCTGGTAGCACAATGGGTAAGGTGCCGGCCTGTGAACCCAAAGGTCACTGGTTCAATTCCCCAGCCAGGGCACATAACCAGGTTGCAAACCAGGTCTCCAGCCAGATCCATAGCTGGAGGCAGGTGAAAGGCAACCATACATTGATTCTTCTCTCCCTCTCTGCCTCTTTCCCTTACCCTCTCTCTGGAAATAATAAATAAATAAATAATCTTAAAAAAAATAAAAATAAATTAAAATTAAAAATCTAAAAATTAAAGGAAAGGGATTTTCTTCATTTCCCTGAGGATATAAAAGTGAGTAATACAACCTACCTGTACAGTTACTTAGGGTCAAAGTATTATTTCTGTAAAATACTTATAAGATTTTACTTTACATCATTTAAAATAATAATTCAGTAATTTATCAAATATATTTACTGAGCACTTACTCTGGAAGTACTCAATAGTTTTTGTTTATTATTCTATTGGCACAGAATAATTGAATAAATGACTGACATGAGTATTAATAAAAAATAGGGAAAGACTTAAAAGAGCTCACAAATTACCAGGGAAATATTTATGTAACTAAGTTATTATAGCATATCCTGTTAAGTTATATAACAAGTATATGTATAACCCAATATGGTTATAAAAAGTTTAAAAGTTTCAAATGCAGAAAACAAACATGTACCCTATTTATTTCCAATAAGACTTCCTAAACTTGATAGCAAGAGAGAAAATAGCTAAAATCGACTTCATCTAAATTCAAAACTTTTGTGCATCAAAACATGTCATTAAGAAAATAACCCCTGCAAGAAAAAGAAAGTGAAAGTGAGCCCTGGCTGGTGTGGTTCAGTGGATTGAGCACCAGCCTGCAAATCAAAAAGGTTGCCAATTCGATCCATTCCCAGTCAGGGCACATGCCTGAGTTGTGGGCCAGGTCCCCAGTTAGGGGTGTGTGAGAGGCAAACCCACACTGATATTTCCGCTCCCCTCTCCCTCCCATTCCCTCTCTCTAAAAGTAAATCTTTTGCCCTGGCTGGTAGCACAGTGGATAAGGTGCTGGCCTGCAAACCCAAAGGTCACAGATTCGATTCCCAGCCAGGGCAACATAACCAAGTGGCAAGCCAGGTCTTCAGCCAGGTTCATGGCTGGAGGCAGGTGAAAAACAACCATACACTGATGTTTCTCTTCCTCTCTGCTTCTCTCCCTTCCCTTCTCTCTAAAAATAGTAAATAAAAAATTCTTAAAAAACTTTTTAAAAATACATCAAAATATTTCAATAAAATACACTTTAAAATGTTATTAGTGGGTGTTATGTAGGTGATAATATGGCAGGTTATATTTTATCTTCTAACTTTTTATGATATAAATTCATTGTTTTAATGCTGTAAAGTTTTCTTCTTTTTTAATATTTTATTCATCATTTTCAGAGAGAAGGGAAGGGAGAAAGGCAGAGAGGGAGAGAGACATCCATGTATGGTTGTCTTTCACCTGCCTCCAGCTAAGGACCTGGCTGGAGGCCTGGCTTGCAACCTGGTTATGTGCCCTGGCTGGGAATCAAAATAGTAGCAACCCTTAAGTTTGCAGGCTGGCACCAATCCACTGAGCCACACCAGCCAGGGCCAGTTTTTTCTTTTTTAATTCATGTAATTCCTTTTACATTTCATAAATGAAGAGTAGACATGAATGACTCGAACTAAGTTAAGTTGAAACTATTCTTCTAAGATTTTTAAGGTAATCCACTTTCAATGAAAAAAAATCACTCATATGTGCATGTATTTCTAGTTTTAAAATTATCTGTGTTTATAATATATTATAAAATATACAGTTCATTTATTTGTTAGTATCCATTACTTCACTTACAAATTAAACAGTAATTCACAACTGGGCTTTTACTAATCCAAAATTCTTTCAACACTTCCTTTATTTACCACAAGTTAACTACTCGCTAGTGTTAAAAATCTCCTAAGTTATGTTCTTATTCAAGTAAAACTATAAGAAATCCTTTCAAAAGACTCCAGGTAATAACTCTACAAGCATATAAAATAAAGTCTAATTGTCCATAAAATTTTTATGCTGTGATTTTATTTCCAAGTGTGCTACAGGCCCCCACAGGTCCCTACTGTGCAACTAGCTAAGCAGCAAGCAGTGGAAAAGAGGCTCGTTGGGTGAACAGTGGGATTTCCCTTAGTGGGCACACAAGTCGTGGGCTTCCTCACCACATTCTAGCATGTGGGTTTTATACACACTGGCCTGGTTTTAAACCTCATGAGTACATCTGAAACTATTATAATATTGAATGCCAGCTGTAACTGAAACTTTTTAATTAAAAAAACAAAAATAAACCTCATGAGAACTTTGATTACAGTAAATTAAGTCTCAGAAAGGCATTTACACTTGCAATTACTAAGTGGAAAACCAGGAATTGTATCTGTAACCAAAGCCTACCCTATACTACATCCCTTATGGAAACTAATCTAATGCAATGAATAAATGAGTAGTTACCTTAATATATGTGTCAAAACTCAGAATGTGAGGGGGACAGAGGAGAGCAAAAAGGGGATGGATGTAATACAACAACAATAAAATTAAAAAAGAAAAAAAAACTCAGAATGTTTAAAGAAAACTAAGGATGAACCAAGGTGTCCATAAAATTCTTTCATTTTCTACATTCTTTTCCAAAGATTTTATTTTTGTTCATTGCTATCTTTGTTATTTTATATATACTCATCTTTTAAATAAAACACTATGAACACATGAAATTACCTGAGTTCTCAAGTTTTACTGCTCATGCTCAAGCCACTGTGCTTACCATGCAATTATTTGTATGCAGCAGCATAATAAGAAAAACAAATCATTTAAAAATCAATTCCTAGGAGAGAAGGTCATGCAGTCTAAAAAGAGGGAGGGGCCCTGGCTGATGGCTCAGTGGATAGGCGCCAGCCTGTGAACCCAAATGTTGCTGGTTCGATTCCCGGCCAGGGCACATAACCAGGTCTCCAGCCAGGTCTCCAGCCAGGTCTGTAGCTGGAGGCAGGTGAAAGGCAACCACACATGGATGTCTCTCTCCCTCTCTGCCTCTCTCCCATCCCCTCTCTCTAATAATAAATAAAATCTTTTTAAAAATAAATAAATCAAAAGAGGGAGGAAAGCGATGTGGCCTGGAAGAAGGACAGGTAGGGCCGTGGGGCCTGGGCCAGGAAGAAAGCAGGCCAACAGCTGCTTGGGTCGAGCTCACTCTGGTCGATTCAAAAGCCACCAAGGGCTCTGCCTTGCAAACCTCGACTCTATCTGGACTCAGAAAGTGGAGCATATGAAAAGGACTTCACCATAATCCAGTGCAAAATGGCACGTGCTCTCCTGGTTTATTATATGGAAGCTGATGACATGTTGGACTGCTCTACAGAGACTGATGACATGGCACCCCAGAGCCTGAAGGAGAGAGCTGACAGATAAGGGCTGGGGACCTTCTGGGCATGTTTTTGGCTTCCAGCCTTTTGGGAAGTAAGGGAAGTGCTGGGTCTTGTGGGAGAACAGGGCTCTGAGCTGAAGAGCCCACATCTCCCCCCAGGCTGGAATTCTGTCAATGAAAACCTATTTTTCAAAATAAATACAAATGAAAATACCATCAATTCCTAAAACATCCAACTGAAATTAGAACCTGATCCCCACAAAGACCAACACGTGAAAGGCATTCCTTCCACAAGCACTTCACACAAAGTGAAGCCATCGCCAGCTATGACAGTTCACATGCACCTACTTGTAAAACAAACAAACAACAACAAGCCTAATCCATCAGGTAGGACAAGTAAGGAGCTTAGAAGTCCTCACTCCTAACAAGAAAAAGTAAGTAACTTATCAGAAAAAGTAAGTAACCTCAGAGAACTGAGGTGGGGAATGTGTAGTATTTGAAAAGTTTAGATTTATTTTTCCACTTGAAACAAGTCTACCTAAATTCAATATACATTCTATTCACTGTAACACAACAAATAAGTACAAGTATTACTGCCTTTATTTTGTAACAAAAGCACATGTGATTCCTTCACAAAAGAAACCTTTGGCCCTGGCTGGTGTGGCTCAGTGCTCTGAGTACCAGCCTTCAAACAAAAAGGTCAGCATTTCAATTCCCAGTCAGGACACATGCCTTAATTGCGGCCCAGGTCTCCAGTTGGAGGTGTGGGAGGCAACCACACATAGATATTTCTCTCCTTCTCTTTCTCCCTCCCTTCCCCTCTTTCTAAAAGTAAATAAATCAAATCTTTTTCTTTTTAAAAAGGACAATGCTCTAAGCAACTGAGGTATCTAGTGTGGGCGGTAAATAGTGATTACGCTTAAGGATACATTTCTACATTATCTACGTGTGTGTGTACACAAGCAAAATAAACCAGAGGCATGGAAACAAGGAACAGACTTTCAGTGTGCCGAGGAGAGGGGGAAGAGAAGAAAGAGACAAAGAAGGGGAACAGTTTAGTCAAGGAACTAGCATGGATGACCCACGGACATGGACGACATGTGGGACTGACAGCGGGAGAGGGGGTGGGGAGGGGAGGGCAGGGGAGAGTGGTGCGGGGGGTTGGATAAATGTAATACAACAACAAATTCACTTTTTTAAAAGATTTTATTTATTATTTCCAGAGAGAGGGGATGGGAGAGAGGGAGAGAGGGAGAGAAACATCAATGTATGGTTGCCTTTCACCTGCCTCCAGCCACAGACCTGGCTGGAGACCTGGCTTGCAACCTGGTTATGTGCCCTGGCTGGGAATCGAACCAGCGACCTTCGGGTTCGCAGGCCAGTGCCTTATCCACTGTGCCACCAGCCAGGGCACAAATTAACTTTTTTAATCCATGAGATCTCACCTCAATCTGTGATGTTTTATTTCTTTAAAAGATATTTGATGCCCTGGCTGGTAGCACAGTGGGCAAGGTGCCGGCCTGCAAATCCAAAGGTCGTAGGTTCGATTCTCCAGCCAGGGCACATAACAAGGTTGCAAACCAGGCCTCCAGTCAGATCTGTGGCTGGAGTCAGGTGAAAGGCAACCATACATTGATGTCTCTATCCCTCTCTGCCTCTCTCCCTTCCCCTCTTTCTAGAAATAATGAAATAAAATCTTTTTAAAAAAAAATAATAAAAAAAATAAAAGATATTTGATGCAAATATGACAAAATTTCTTAAAACTATGTGATAGATACCTAGGTGTATATTATATTTTTGTTTGAAATATTTCCCAATTAAATAATAAATTCAGGGGCATGGGGAGGTGGGACAGGGTAAAGGGGGGGGTGGTAAATGGTAACGGAAGAAGACTCAATAATATGTTCTACAATTGTACACCTGAAACCTATATAATTTTACTAAGCAATTCACCCCAATGAAGTCAAAAAAATAAACAACAATAAATTCAGAGCATACGTTTTAGAACTCTCATATCTTGTTTACTAAATACTTTATTTACATTAATGCTAATAAAGTATTTAGAATATAAACTTCATACTTTAGTCCTTCATATCATAAATTTAATAATAAAGGTAAAGAAAAACTTCAGCCCTGGCTGGTGTGGCTCAGTGGACTGAGTGCTGGCCTGTGAACCAAAGGGTCACTGGTTCAATTCCCAGCCAGGGCACTTGCCTGGGTTGCAGGCCAGTTGGGGGTGTGTGAGAAGCACCCACACATGGATGTTTCTCTCCTTCTCTCTCTCCCTCCATTCCCCTTTCTCTAAAAATAAATCTTTAAAAAAGGGAAAACTTTCAAAAATTAAGGTAAGAAATGATAAATTAGCCTCACCTATTTACTCAACAAGTGTTTGCTACATGGCTATTATGAGCATTCAAGCAGCTCATAATGTAGTCAACAGCTTTTTCTGTCACGAGTTATGCAATCATGTGGAGATCAAAGTATATTTAGGCACTTCACAGAATACCAAGATCAAAGAAAGAGCTAAACAGTAAAACAATGATTTTTGGCCCTTAGAGTAATTGTTAAATGGAAAATTTTGAAACTGATTCCAAAAACAGCATATTGGTTTAGTGTACCACCCTGGGACACACAATGACTTTCTAGATTACATATTTTTTAAAAAACAGTGAGAACACACCTGCAAAACCCTCATTATTCACTCTACTTAGTGTTGGCTGGATAGGAGTATCTTCTGAGGAAAGTTTTGCAGTAATAAAAGCAAAGTTCAAAATCAGCAATGGAGCCACAGGCACAATGAGTTGTCACAACTCCCAACTTCAGATATAAACAGTTGTTCACAAAAATAAAGTCTACACACAACAAAAAATTCTGATTATGGAAAAGGTAACTTTAGCCCTGGCTGGTGGCACAGTGGATAGGGCGCCGGCCTGAGAATCCAAAGGTCGCTGGTTCAATCCCCAGCCAGGGCATATAACCAGGTTGCAAGCCAGGTCTCCAGCCAGGTCCGTAGCTGGAGGCAGGTGAAAGGCAACCATACGTGGGTGTCTCTCTGCCTCTCTGCCTCCCTCCCTTCCCCTCTAATAATAAATTAAATCTTGTTTTTAAAAAAGAAAGGGTAACTTTAAAAATTGAACTTCAATTGCACAGATTTCTGAAATTTATTTTGAAATGAGTAAGCAAAAAGGATGGACTGCTGCATCAATGGAGAATTGGATACTTATGTGATAAACCAAGCACAGTAAAATGTTAAAGGTATTCAAGAAAATCTACATGATGAGTAAATGTAAAATTCTTTCAAGTTTGCTTTAAGTTTGAAAATTTTCAGAAGAAAATGTTAAAAGTGTGTATTTCAACAATGTGAGTATAATAGTTTCCAAACTACACAACATGATAGATCCCACACACCCAAAACATTGTCACTTAAAAGAAATCAATCTAAAGGAACCATGGACATGGACAACAGGTGGGATTGACTTTGGGGGGAATGGGTGGGTGGGTGGGGGGACAGAGGGGAGCAAAAAGGGGATGGATGTAATACAACAACAATAAAATTAAAAAAAAAAAAAAAAGAAATCAATCAAGAAGGCAACCTCTTCTTTGTTCTGGCACCAGAGAGAAAAAACAAAACAAAACATATTTTTGCAAATAGTTAATTTTAGGGCAACATCCCTTAGTATTGTAATTTATTTTTAAAACTTCCATATAGCACAATGTCTGGAAATTTTGTATCGAATTATCAGCATGACACTGGTTAACAAAGTTCTAGGTTTCACGTGCACGATTCTACAACACACCATCTGTACATGTGTTGTGTGATTACCACTCCAAGTCAAGTCTCAGTCCTCACCTTTATTCCCCAAATGCTCGCCCCTCCCTGCCGGGGCCACTTAAAAGAGGTAAGGGGCTCTCTGAAGCCAGATTTCCGTTGTTGAGATAATTTAGAAATCCCTGAAAGCATGGGCCAAGACAAGCCACTCACATGGAAAAGCCACAGAAACAGATTGGGTGGGTCAAAATATGGGAAGGGCAGGGCCACAGGGGTCACCAGGGTGGGGCAAAGCATGTGATCCAGGTTGATGGTGACTCAGATATGAAGCCCAATTGCTGGCTTCCTGGCTGCGGGGAGGGGCCTCTGCCAGCACTTCCCTCTAGAAGAAAGCTAACCCCAGTTCTCACCCTAGTGCCAGACCCTTCAGTTCCTCCCCCTATCCCCCTATCCCACAGGTACCTTGCAATCCGCACCCCGAGCTGCAGCTCAGAGGGGGTGCATCTCAGTAAGTCTGAGCGGAGGCCACCTAAAACTGCCCGAGACTCCAGCAGTTTGTCTTCCACAGCCTCAGTCCATGCCGGGTTTTGCAGTCAGAAGTCGTGGGGACTTATATTCCGGGCACTGGAAGCCTGGGCTGGGAGGCCTAGTGTGGGATGGGACCCTTTGCTCCTGAAATATTCTTCCTGATTTTTACCCACCACACGTGGATATGAGACCAGCCCATTCCACTTCTCCATCTCTCCTACCAGTCTCGATGTGACTTCTTTAATTCCACAGTTTCAGGGCTTCCACTTAGCCCAGTTTCTAATGGTCAGATCTCCAACGTAAGCAAACTACAACTTCAGTTTTCTCACTTACAAAATGAGAGAACTTCACTAGGTGATTATTATAGATACCTTCCAGCTACTAAATTTGCTTCTGAAAGAGATTATCAATCCAACCTGATCTTAAGAGTACATCAGGTGCATGTCCACTGTTGGAAATAATACTGCGTTGAGCCCAACATTCCTACATTTTAATTCACCCCATTGTTGGCCTAAAGGAAATGTCTAGCTCATTTAAGGAGACCCAACACCAAACTGGATTTCTGAAATGCTACTCCCTTCCTCTTTTTATCTATGTATGTCACAAGATTGTTAAATAACCTACCAGGTCATAGAGATAGAATTTTAGAGCTAAAAGCGCTTTCAAATTAGGGTCTGGACTAGATAAAAAGAAAAAATGAGGCCTATGGCCACACCATTATTAGAAGACCCAGAACTAAAAGTGACAAAAGCATGGTGTTTTTAAAAATTTATTTAGTTACTTTTAGAGAGAAGGAAAGGGAGAGAGAGGGGGATAGAAACATCCATGTGTGGTTGCCTCTCACACACCCCCAACTGGAAACCTGGTCTGCAACCCAGGCCTGTGCCCCAACTGGGCATCAAATCAGCGACCCTTTGGTTCACTGAGCCACACCAGCCAGGGCAAAAGCATGATCTCAGTCCAGCGTTTTTTCAATATTTCATGTATTAATAACGCTATGTCCCATGACCCAAAAATGCCTTGACTTATTCTTTTATCCTCACCCAAGGGCATGCTTAGTGATTTCAGAGAGACAGCAAGGAAGGGAAGGTGACAGGGTGAGAAACAGATGTGAAAGAGACACATTGATCAGTTGTCTCTTCCAAGTGTCCCAACCAGGACCAAACACGAAACCCAGTCATGTGCTCTGACATGGAACCAAACCCATGACCTTTCAGTTTACAGGACAACACTCCGGCCCGGCTGAGCCACACCAGCCAGGACTTCGCTTATTTTATGTTACCCCAAGTTTCCAAGTTTTTCATTCTCTCACCAACTATTTAAGTATAAAGCAAGTAATCATCACTGAATGGGAAATACATCATATAATACATCTACTCTATCCATCATCACCCACTTCATCTTTGTTAACTTATCATGCTGTCGAAGGCAGGAGACTCAGCAATCCTCATAGAGAGCGGGCCTAAGAGAAAGGACAAACTTCTTCCCCCTGGCATGTTCCCTAATTTCAAGGAAAGTGCATACAACAAATAACAAAAATTATCATACAAGGCCCTGGCTGGTGGCTCAGTGGATAAGGCGCTGGCCTGAGAACCCAAAGGTCGCTGGTTCGATTCCCAGCCAGGTCTCCAGCCAGGTCCTTAGCTGGAGGCAGGTGAAAGGCAACCACACATGCATGTCTCTCTCCCTCTCTGCCTCTCTCCCTACCACCCTCTCTCTAAAAACAATAAAATCTTTTTTTTTAATTAACATACAAATAATTGTTGGTTTTAGCAATAACTTTAATATGGTAAGCTTATGACTAAAAGGAAATGTTCTGAACTCCTCACTCTTAAAGTTGGATCACAACTAGGTCACACAACTCAAAACTAAGGAAACATGAACCATACCCATGTTTCCTTAGAAGGATATCATTTAATATGAATAGTATCTACATACAGAAAAAATTCTGTTCTTAGGCAGTTTTCTTAACAAACAGAAATACAGTAAATGGGGGACAGGAATGAAAATAAATGCAGCTCTACATATGTTCTAGGCCATTTCTTAAAAGGCAAAATATGATTCATACCATTTAATAACACTCAAAACCAGGAAAATCACTTCTGAAAGCATAACTACATAAAAAGTTTCAGAACTATGTTTTAGAGAAAGGAATAGCAAATTGTTTTTTAAGATTTTATTTCATTATTTTTTTAGAAAGAGGAGAAGGAAGAGAGGCAGAGAGGGAGAGAGACATCAATGTATGGTTGCTTTTCACTTGCCTCCACCCACAGACCTGATTGGAGACCTGGTTTGCAACCTGGTTATGTGTCCTGGCTGGGGAATCGAACCTGCAACCTTTGGGTTCGCAGGCCGGCACCTTATCCACTGTGCTACCAGCCAGGGCTGGAATAGCAAATTTAAATATAATACCAGCAATAAGACAAAATTCAGAAAAATCTATTCAAATTATTAAAGAAAAGAGTATAAGGCCCTGGCTGGTGGCTCAGTGGATAGGTGCTAGCCTGTGAACCCAAAGGTCGCTGGTTTGATTCCCAGCCAGGGCACATAACCAGGTTGCAAGCCAGGTGTCCAGCCAGGTCCCCAGCTGGAGGCAGGTGAAAGGCAACCATACATTGATGTTTCTCTCCCTCTCTGCCTCTCTTCCTTTCCCTTCCCTCTAAAAATAATAAATAAAATATTTTTTATTATAAAAAAGAGTATAAACAGTATATTCTTAGACATGTCTATGAACATGTTAAAAGAACATTTATGATTCTTTTACTTCTAAAAAACTACTTCTGTGTTTCATTGAAAGCCATTCTCCATGTCTGCCTATTATAATCTTCCTTTTATGTTGAAACACCTAAATCAGTCAAGTTACAATCAGTTTCAAGACCATAATAACTTAAATAAAAGGGAAAATAAACCACAGAAAAATCCTTCAGGAAATATTATGAAAACTTAACATTTGTACTCTATTAAAATATCAAACACATTTGAAAATCTTGTCTCTATATACTAATATAAACAAAAAATAAAAATAATTCTCACAAAATGTGCAATTAGTAAAACATGTAAAATTTCCTTTAACCTTTATAGCAAGTTACAATTTTACGGACAATGGCTGAAATCGCAACAATCCCCAGTGAAGATGCAGTGAACTGGGGATGCTCATATATTATGTTAAACACTTAGAAAGTAACTGATAAGTGATCAAACACCAGAAACATTCATAACCTTTGATTCACTAATATGTCTCTTAGATATATGAACTTTAAAAAATATCTTTTAGCCCTGGCTGGTAGCACAGTGGATAAGGCGCCGGCCTGCAAACCCAAAGGTTGCAGGTTCGATTCCCCAGCCAGGGCACATAACAAGGTTGCAAACCAGGTCTCCAGTCAGGTCTGTGGCTGGAAGCAGGTGAAACACAACCGCACACTGACATCTCTCTCCCTCTCTGCCTCTCTCCCCTCCCCTCTTTCTAAAAATAATAAATAAAATCTTTAAAATTAAAAAAATATATATCTTTTAAAAAGCATTATAAGCATGAAGTTGTCACATTATAAAAACTAAATTTGAACTTTAATGGTTAAAATAACAGCTGGCTACCCTGGCTGGTAGCACAGTGGTTAAGGCGCCGGCCTGCGAACCCAAAGGTCGCAGGTTCGATTCCCCAGCCAGGGCACATAATCAGGTTGCAAACCAGGTCTCCAGTCAGGTCTGTGGCTGGAGGCAGGTGAAACGCAACCATACACTGATGTCTCTTTCCCTCTCCGCCTCTCTCCCTTCCCCTCTTTCTAAAAATAATGAAATAAAATCTTAAAAAAAAAAAATAACAGCTGGCTAAATTATAGTAAAACTAAGTGAGGTAAAAATAACTACGAAAGAACCAAAGCAGAATGGAAGTTGCCACGAAATGGAGGAAGGAAAGAATTGGGAAATTAGTGTTAAATGGATCTAGCTTCTCCTTAGAATGATAAAAAAGTTCTGCAGAGATTGTGGTGACAGTTACGTAACACGTGACATATACCTAACGCTACTGAATTATACACTTACAAGTGGTTAAAATGGACCAGCTCACACCTGTCAGAAGGGCTATCATCCAATCAACAAGCAAGTGTTGGTGAGGATGTGGAGAAAGGGCACCTTCATGCACTGTTGGTGGGTAGGGTTGATGGGTAGGGCAGCCACTGTGGTAAACACTGTGGAGGTTCCTCAAAAATTAAAAATGGATTAAAAATGGAATGGTCTTTCAACCCAGGAATTCTACTCCCGGTCATATATCCCAAGAAACCAAAGCACTACATAAGAGAACATAGGTGCCGCTGCCTGACCAGTGCCGCTCACCTGGCTGGACATCATCCCACAAAGCCAAAGGTCACCAGTTTGATCCCCGGTCAGGGCACATGCCTGGGTTGGGAAGCGGGTTCGGTCCCTGGTTGGGGCGCGTTGGAGAGGCAAACAGTTGATGTTTTGCTCTTGTTCCCCTCCCTCTCTTTCTCCCCCCATCTCAGAAAATAAACTCTTTTAAAAATGTACCCCTAGGTTTACTGCAGCATTATTTACAACAGGCAAGATGAGGCAGCAGTGAAATTGACCATCAGTAGCCAAGTAGATTTTCAAAACCTGGGGGCACAATATACACAATGGAATACTGCTTGGCCATTAAAATATAATGAAATCTAAACTTTTATTTATAACAACATGGACAGGCCTAGAGGGTATTAAGCTAAGTGAAAGAAGACAAATAGAGAAAGACAAATGCCACATGATTTAATTTTTTAAAATTTATTATTTTTAGAGAGAGGGGAAGGGAAAGAGGCAGAGAGGGAAAGAGACATCAATGTATGGTTGCCTTTCACCTGCCTCCAGCCACAGATCTAGCTGGAGACCTGGCTTGCAACCTGGTTATGTGCCCTGGCTGGGAATTAAACCAGCGACCTTTGGGTTTGCAGGCCAGAGCTTTATCCACTGTGCCACCAGCCAGTGGGCACATGACTTAATTTTATGTGAAATCTACAGAACAAAAATAAACAGAATAGAAACAGACTGGGTTACAGAGAACAGACTAATGGTTACCAGAGGGTGGGGAGATTGGGTGAAAAAACGGAAAGGATTGAGAAATATAAGTCTGTAGTTACAGAATGTTCACAAAGGGATGTAAATTACAGCCTAAGGAGTACAACCAATAATGTAATAATCATGTATGGGCCAGGTGGGTACTTGAAATATCAGGAGACCACTTTGTGGAGTGTACGGGTGCCCTTTCCATTGCACACATGAGGGAGACCATATGGTACTTGTTTTCCTCTGACTGGCTTGCTTCCCTTAGCATAATGTTCTCGGGGTTCACCCATGCCGTTGCAAAGGATGAGATTTTCTTCTTTTTAACAGCCGAGCAGTACTCCGTTGTGTCAATGTATCACAGCCTCTTTATCCACCCACCTGCTGATGGGCATGTGGCCTGCTTCCAAATCCTGGCTAATCATAGCCTGACCTGACAGCGACACAGAGACAGGCTCATAGGTAGACAGCAAGCTGACCGCTCAGGGTGGGGAGAGAGGAGGTGAAGGGATCAAGCTAAAAAGAAAAAAAAACTCACAGACATGAACACCAGTGTGGTGACTATGTGGAGGGGGGTGGCAGTGAAAGACTGTAAGGGAATAAATGGTAATGAAAAAATACAACAACAAAACTATTAAGTAAAAAATAAACTAAAGTATATGATTATCTAATCATTGCTGTACACTTGAAACTAATGCAGAAAAACTAAATGTAAACTTTAAAAAAAAAAAAAAAAAAAAAAAAAAACCAGCCCTGGCTGGTAGCACAGTGGATGAGGTGCCGGCCTGCAAACCCAAAGGTCGCAGGTTTGATTCCCCAGCCAGGGCACATAACCAGGTTGCAAACCAGGTCTCCAGTCAGGTCTGTAGTTGGAGGCAGGTGAAAAGCAACCATACACTGATGTCTCTCTCCCCCTCTGCCTCTCTCCCTTCCCCTCTTTCTAAAAATAATGAAATTAAATCTTTAAAAAAAAAAAAAAAACGTAAGTTAAAATGCAAATTTTATGCCATGTATATTTTACTACAATAAAAATGACTTAAAATAACTAAAAACCACATAAGTGAAAAAATTATTCCTGCATTTAATCAAAATTATTTATACCTCTGTGAACATTATATGCACACAGGTCCAAGGAAGTGAAAGAACAATGGGGGAAGGGAAGCAAACCACCGCTGTGAAGCAGCAGTCCTCAGTGGGGACAATTTTGCCCCCAGCGCACATGTGACAACATCTGGAGATAATTTTGTTTGTCAGAACTGTGGATGGGGTTTTTACTGGTATGTAGTAAGTAAAGGGCAAAGGATATTGCTAAACATTTTACAATGCTCATGCGATTCCACCCACAGCAAAGAACTATCTGACCCAAAATGTCAACAGTGACTCAGTTGAGAAATCCAGCCTTAAAGTAGTATGTTTGGAGAGTTCTTTCTCAGTTAATGTATCTATATGATTTTTAATGACTGTATGGTAAATATAAATGCATTAAAGGGTCAGAATTTTGGGCTATTTTTCTTTCGCTTACAAACCTCCAACACAATTTATAACTTTTATTGCAAAAAAAAAAAAAAAAAGAGAGAGAGAGAGAGAGAATAGATGAAGAACCAAAGGGGAAAGAAAAGAAAGTGGTGAATTGTCATACAAGTATTATTTTTCTTCAAACTGCAGGCTTTATAAGACAATTTCCATAGGCCTATCCATTTTTTAAATTATTTTCTATTATATCATATTATTTCTCACTCTCATTTGTTTCAATGTAGCAATTTTCACGAGACCAATTACTGTTTTACATCATCATTTTTCATGATAATGTAACTTTAGAAAACAGTATTATTGACACGGTCTCAAAGGATTGCCCCACAAAATATTTATTCATTAAAATGGGAAAAATTAACTTCACGTAGAAATACCTGGTAGATACCATTTAAACCAAGTGATCAAAATTATCACCAGTGATGGGACCAAGTGACATCTTATGTCTCCTGTTAAGATGCATTAAAAAGAATGAACTATAACTTCTGTTGTGTTTCTGCCAAAAATCCATAATCTTAATCTAATCATAGAAAGCATGATATAAACAGAAATTAAAGGTCATTCAAGGAATAATTGGCCTGAGCTCTTCAAAGATGTCAAGGTCAGGAAAGACAATGAGAGGCAGAAGAACTTCCAAATCAAAGGACATCATTAGGTCATTCGAAATTTTGAATATGAACTTTAGATTAAGTAAGAGTACTATATATATTAATTTTTTTCTTTGATAATTAGCCTGAGATTATAAAAGAATACCCTTGTCTTTTGAGAATACTAAAACTTGTAGAGAAAAGGGGGCATGGCATGATATCTACAACTTAAATGGTTCAGGAACAAAAATGAATAGAACAAGAGAAAATGCAAATGATAAACTATTGAGGACAAACTATTAACAATGTTGACTACAGATAAAGGACAAACAATTCTTTTACTGGTCATGTAACTCTTTTATAAAATTGAAATACTATCAAAGTTAAAATTACAAAAACATCTGTAGCATTTTAACTCTTCTTCAAGTATCTTCCTTTTCTCAGGACACGAAACTATTGAGTCCATGTCCAATCCAATAAAGCAAATAAGTTTAAAATACATCACTGAAAAAAAAAAAAAGATTTAAAAATATCACTGATAGTTTGCTTGAAAAAATTTTTTTAATTTGTCCATTTCACTCCTGCTTTAAATACCAAGAATTATCATCAGTGCTAATAATATATAAGAATTTTGACAAATACATGAAAAAACGTCTACAGAGTAATGTGATTTAAGAGCAATCTCTGATATCTAATTTTAGTTTTATATAAATCTCCATCCCTTCCCTTTTTTCCTAAGTTATAGGCTGTTAGTTATCTTATTGAATTCGATATTAATTATATGATTTTATCATTTCACTATTATCATTATTGTTCTTTAGGAAAAAAATTGATCATATCACTACAGACTTCTCAAGTATTTGTTGGTTTTCTGTAATGAAAAAGCAAAAATGTAAACATTTTAGTCTACCATTAAAAACCTTTTCAAATTGGACTCCAACTACCTTCCCCTTCTTCAATTTCACCTCCCACATCCCTCCGGCCACACTCACTGCCTCCGTGTTCTCCAGACATGTACAGGCCCCTCCCTTTTTCTTCTTTTACCAAGTCTCCTCTAGACTTGCCCTTTGCACTACCTAGAAAATGCCCCTCCTAATCAACTCCACCAACCTGCCTTAAGGCTCAACTCAAAACCACCGACTGTCTTTTGGAGAATGTGCCACTAACTCTACCAGGCAAGTTTTGCTGCTCTTCCACATCTGGGGGGTCATGTTTCTGTCACTGTACTTACCCCCGTCAGTGTATCTCAGCCATTTCCTCCTCCACTTGGCTCGGTACTAATTACATGTGAATCCCTACCGTCTACATTAGTGGGAGAGCTGTGCCACCCCCCACATCCCCACCACTCGGAGACAGTTGCCAATGGATTTAAACATTTTTGGCTGTCACAAACCGGGGGAGGG
The DNA here is from genome assembly GCA_004026585.1 of Noctilio leporinus. Taxonomy (NCBI): domain Eukaryota; kingdom Metazoa; phylum Chordata; class Mammalia; order Chiroptera; family Noctilionidae; genus Noctilio; species Noctilio leporinus. The sequence goes on from PVIW01002235.1 coordinate 187,217, forward strand.
TGTTCCTGGTCCCTACCTACTGGGTGGAAGTCAGGGATACAATGCATACACAGACTTCCTCCCACAACAGTTATCTGGACCCAAATGGCTATAAAATGCAAAGTTAAGAAACTTTTATCTAAAACAATGCTTAGCCCTGGCTGGTGTGGCTCGGTGAATTAAGCACCTGCCTGGGAACCAAAGGGTCTCCAGTTCAATTCCCAGCCAGGGCACAGGCCTGGGTTGCAGGCCAGGTCCCGTCCCCGCCCCCGCAGCCAGGGGCAGATGAGAGTCAACCATACATTGATGCTTCTCTCCTTCTCTTTCTCTCTCCCGTCTCCTCCCTCTAAAAATAAATAAAATGTTTTAAAACTAAGTAAAACAATGCTTAGCTCACATTAGGCCTTAGAGGGAGGGTTTATCAAAATAGACGGAAACATTTACTAAAGAATTTAGAAACATAAAAAGGGGTATGTAATATGGACCAGCGCTGGCTCAAGAAGAGCCAAGACAGTACACAGAACAATGTGGGTATTCACGCCCTAGCAAAAATCAAGACTTCATAATAAGCTACAGTTATGAAAATGTGGTACTGGCAGAAGAATGAAAACAAACACACCATGAATGACATCATGTACGACAGTAGAGCAGGTACTCCAAAACTGTCCCTCCATTAAGGCAACAATGATGCTGAAAAAATGGTCAGAACCAACTTTTTCAAACTATAGAATTAATCAAAATCTGCAAGAATCAGGGGAACACTAAGAGAACAAGCTGCTGGACTTCAGTATGAGAGCACTGTGACGTTTTTCACTCCTTACCCAACAACACATTGACTGATTTTGAGAGAGAGAGGAAGGGAGGGAGAGAGGGGAAGGGGAAAGACAGACAGACATTGATGTGAAAGAGAAACATCAATAAGTTGCCTCCTGTGCACACCCAACCAGGGATCAAATCCTCAACCTTTTGGTGCACAGACGATGTTCCACCCATCTAAGCCACCAGGCCATGGCAACTGTGATGTTTTATTAACTTATACACCCACCACACCCCAGTCCCCAGCTTAGGTGGCAGCTATGAAGACAGGGGCCCACATTATTGGTGCAACTTGCAGATGCCAAAGGAAGTAACGCACCTTAGTCTTAAAGAATTGTGAAGTCTTAAAGAATGGCCCTGGCTGGTAGCACAGTGGATAAGGAGCCGGCCTGTGAACCCAAAGGTTGCAGGTTTGATGCCCAGCCAGGGCACATAACCAGGTTGCAAGCCAGGTCTCCAGTCAGGTCTGTGGCTGGAGGCAGGTGAAAGGCAACCATACACTGATGTCTCTCTCCCTCTCTGCCCCTCTCTTTTCCCCTCTTTCTAAAAATAATAAAATAAAATCTTAAAAAAAAAAGAATTGTGGTTGTGTGTTTTGACCTGTTCAGCCATTACCTGTAAAATTGTGTCAAGGGTTTGCCTTTCTTTCACCAACCTCAGAACTTTCAGATGAGTGGGGTTTATCTTAGTTATTTATTTATTTATATTTAAAGGCAAATATACTATCCACAGCCACCTGGGACAAGAAATAACAAATGGGTATGTCACTAGATTCCCTTCTCCCTTCTCTAAAAATAAGTAAATAAAATATTTTAAAAATACCCCGGCTGGTGTAGCTCAGTGGATCGGCATTGGCCTGCAAACCCAAAGGTCGCTGGTTCAATTCCCAGCCAGGGCACATAACCAGGTTGCAAGCCAGGTCTCCAGCCAGGTCTGTAGTTGGAGGCAGGGAAAAAGCAACCATACATGGATGCATCTCTCCCTTTCTTCCTCTGTCCCTTCCCCTCTCTCTGGAAATAATGAACAAAAATCTAATATTTTTTTAAATAAAAAGTGAATAAAATAACAGAAAAGGTACAGTAAGATTACAGTATATAAGATACAAAATGGTGCACCTGTGTAGGGCACTTAGCCTGAACGGAGCTTGTAGGACTGGACGTCTCTCTGGGTGGGCCACGAGACAGTGGTGAGTGGAAGTGAAGGCCCAGGGTATTACTGGAAACTTCTGCAGGCTTCATAAACATGGTACACTTAGGCCACACTGGAGTTATTTAAAAACTTCTTTTTTCAACAAGTTAACCTTAGCTTACTGTATCTTTTTTACTTTATGAACTTTTCTCTATTTTAACTTTTTGACTTTTTCTCTTTTTTTAAAGATTTTATTATTTTTAGAGAGAGAGGAAGGGAGGGCAGGAGAGAAGCATCCATGTATGGTTGCCTTTCACCTGCCTCCAGCTGGGGACCTGGCTGGGGACCTGGCTTACAACCCAGCTTGCGCCCTGACTGGGAATTAAACTTGACTCTTTTGTAACAGCTCTTAGCTTAAAACACAAACACACTGTATAGCTGCACAAATCTATTTTTCTTTATAACCTTCTCTGTATTTTCTTTTTTAACCTTTAAAAAAAACTAAGACAAATACACACATTAGCCTAGGCCTACACAAGATCGAATCATCAGTATCATCCTCTTTTACCTCCACATCTTGACTCATTGGAAGGTCTTCAAAAAGGGTACCGTGAAGGGGCTTATCACCTCTTGCACAACCTGTGATCATCATACCTTCTTCTGGAATATGCCCTAAAGGACCTGCCTGGGGCTTTTCCTGAAGTGTAGTCACTTCCCAGCCTTATAACTTTTTAGTAAAAGGCTTATCTTTGCCCTGACTTGTGTACCTTAATGGGTTGGATGTCATCCCACAGAGCAGAAGGTCAGATCGCAGGCTGATTTCAGGTCACCAAATGGCTGAGGTGCAGGTTCATTCCTCAGTCTGGTCACTACTCCCTCGCAAATTCTTACCAAAATAATGGAGAGGGAACATTTCCTAACTCAATCTATGAGGCCAGCATTACCCTGATAACAGTCAAAGACACATCACAAAAAAAGAAACTAAAGACCAATATCCTAAACAAAATACCAGCAAACACAATTCAGTGACACATTAAAAGAATTACATATCATGACCAAGTGGGATTTATCCTAGGAATGTGAAAAGTGACACAAAAATCCATCAATGCAATATAGCTCATAAAGAGAACAAAAAGGACAATTATACAGTCATCTAAATGGGCACTGAGAAAACCAAGCCAGGTCTCGATGGGGGCATGCGAGGCGCAGCGCATCCAGGTTTCTCTTCCACATCGATGTTCCTCTTCCTCCCTCCCTCTCCCTGTCTCTTAAAAATAGATAAATAAAATCTCTTCTAAAAGAATCAAGATAGTCAAAAATGTCTAAAATAATTATACAATCTAAAAATAAAATTTCCCTGGCTGGTAGCACAGTGGTTAAGGTGCTGGCCTGCGAACCCAAAGGTCCCAGGTTCGATTCCCCAGCCAGGGCACATAACCAGGTTGCAAACCAGGTCTCCAGTCAGGTCTGTGGCTGGAGGCAGGTGAAAGGCAACCACACATGGATGTTTCTCTCCCTCTCTGCCTCTCTCCCTTCCCCTCTCTCTAAAATCATGAAACAAAATCTTTTAAAAAAATAAGTAAAAATAAAATTTAAATATATATATATATATATATATATGACAATACATTAATTTATTTTTTAAAATTAACGAAGCCTACCTAGCTTCAAATCTCTAAATTCAACTCCAGGTCAGAGCGCATGCTTGGGGTGGCAGCCGCGTCCCAGGCTGGGGGCGCACAGGAGGCAACAGAGCCCCGTTCCTCTCCTTCTCCCTCCCCCCTCCCCCTTTGTAAAAATAGTAATCATCATCATCTTTGAAAAACCAAAATGCACACGGGAGCGGAACTACAGTTCACTGGCACCTACCAAGTGCCTGAGAAGCACACGAACGCCGCAGTAAGCGCGGCGCTCCGTCTGGGAAAAAGCCCGAGGCTGCGGGAGCGCCGCTGGAGAGGCTGCGTTGCCGGCAGCGAAGGGCGCAGGGCCGCAGGCCGCGGCAACTGGACCCCGGCGGGTGGGGTGGGCGAGGCTCCGAAGCGGAGGGGCGGAGGCGGAGAGGCGGCGGAGGGGTGGCGAGGGAGCCGGGAGATGCCCGAGGTGCGCGCGCACAGGCGAGTGTTCCAGTGCCGCGCAGTTCGGCCTGGCGCAGTTTCCCAGGGACTCTTTCCATAAAGGGGCGGATAGGATAGTAGATACTGCCGGCTCTGTGGGCCATTAGGTCCCTCTGTCACAACTCTTCAACTCTGGGATTGTAATACAAAAGCGGCCACAGGCCAGGTAAACAAATGCGCTTGGGTGTGTCCTACAGGCCTTTCTTTACAAAAATCGGCCATTGATTAGTGGCCAGTTTGCTAACCTCCTGACCTTGCGGACAAAATAGTGCATAAACAAATAAAAATTGTCCTGTGCTCACAGTGTTCCTTTGTTGACACCAAGTCAGGTTTTCAAAACAAGCATCGTATCAGAAGTTTGATATGTTATCAAATAAACTAAAAAGTTGCTAACATTAATTCACATAAGCAAAATAACAAACCCGGTATTACTCTCGAAAATTAATTTTTTATTTTAGATTCTACACATCAAATATCACTCAAAAGTCCACTTCAGATAACCAAAGTGAACTAAGGATATATTTTTTAAAAAATAAGTAATTCTTTCCTTTTACTTTTTAAAAAGATTTTATTTCTTTATCATTAGGGAGAGGAAAAGGGAGGGAGAAAGAGAGGGAGAGAAACATCCATGTGTGGTTGCGTCTTGTGTGTCCCCAAATGGGGACCTGGCCTGCAACCCAGGCATGTGCCCTGACTAGGAATTGAACTTGTGACCCCTTGGTTCAGAGGCTGGTGCTCAATCCACTGAGCCACTCCAGCCAGGGCTAAAGATACATTTTAAACAAGTGGAAGATCTGTGCATTAAATTCTACACAATCTTTAAGAAAAGTAATCCAGCCAGGTCCATGGCTGGAGGCAGGTGAAAGGCAACCGATGTCTCTCTCCCTCTCTGCCTCTCTCCCTGCCCTCTCTCTAAAGATAATAAATAAAATATTAAAAAAAAAAGAAAAAGAAAAGTAGGTAATATGTTTGATACTTCTTAACTGAAATCATCAAGCTCACTCACAAGGGCTCATGTGACTTTTATAAAAATCAAGCCACAAACATTAACCTAGAAACTAAGTAAGATGAATAAATTCTGAATAACTAATGTACACCATGGTGACTATAGTTAACTATACCTTAATACATAGCTTCAAAGTGAAAGTTGCTAGAGAGTAGATCTGAAATGTTCTCACCCCACAGCCAAATAAAGGGTTACTATGTGTTAACTAACTTCCCCGTGGACATTGTTTTTAAATGTATACATATATGAAACCATCACATTGTATACCTTAACCTTATACAATGTTAGATGCCAATTATAGCTCAATAAAGCTGAAAAAAAAAAACATACTAAGTGCACAATGGTTACACAGTATTTGTCTGGGAGTTGAGTTAAAAAATTCCGTTAACCTTTTTCAAAATAGAAAACAAATATATCCAACAGTTCCTTTGCTGAAGCTGCTATACCTCACATATGGAACCCTCCCCCAGCCCAGTCTTCTTGGCAAGGGCCAGATTCAAATGCTATTATTTCTCTATAAAGCCTGCCCTGGCCCTTTTCAGAAATGTGTTCCTACTCTGAACTCCCACAGCAACTTAGTTTTACCTAATGTAGCATTTATCACATTATCTACTGCTGCAAAGCCACTGTGTATATGGCTCATATGCTCTGCAATGTAGAAATAAGATTAATCTTTAGCCATACTAATCCCACTGCCTGCACTGTCATTTCTCAGAGCCAGCCTGTAAGTGTTAACTCAGTATCTTTTCAAGACCCAATACAGATAGCATCTCCTCTGTAAAACTTTTCCTAGATAGCCCCCAAATGAGGCTTTCCCTCATTTCTGATCCCTAGCACAAACAATATACCACCATTGTAGCACTGCCTTGTAACTGCTTATTTACTTACTAACTCCCTTGCTTGATAAACAACGCCTTAAGGAGGCATAAATTTTGTGAAGAGAAACCAAGGAAAATCCTTTCAGCCATCTTTCCCTTTGCTGGTGTTTAACTGAATGAACACTCAGACTTAAAAAGCACTCGACCTAAAAGTAGGCAAGGTGGCAATATTAAAAAGCAACTACTATCCCAGGCAGGTAAAGCACTTTGGCCGCTAGGCTGGGAATGAACTGCAGTTAGTAAAAAACAAGAACAAAAAACCTAAGTGAATTCTACTTCAGGGAGGCGCATTTTTCATTGCAAAGTCAATTCTCCTTGCGTTGGCTTTCCCCTTCCTTCCTCTTACAAGCCCCCTGAGGTGGGGAACCTCACTTGGGAGCCCCCAGTTATCAAATTATAGCTTAAAATGAAAGCCCCTGCCCCCCAAATTGCCGGTGGATTACAGATGCCTTCAGCATAAATAAAAAGGAAGGGGAAACGGGAATGTGGCCCGTGCTGCAGACAAGTGTTATCAGGGACAGTGGTGGCTGCACGGCTCCGAGGGACCCGCAGGAGGGCTGCACTCTGGGTGGCAACATACTAGACCGGGAGCTGGGCGTGCGGAAGCCCGGGGGAGAATTAAGACGTACAAGGTTTGCAGTTCTGTTTTGTCTCCAAATCGGTTGAGCCATAAAAACAAGGTGAGGATGGGGCTGAGGGGCCGAGCTGACAGCACCGTGGGAGGAAGCCCATGGGGATGGGAGCATGGCCCGGGCCAGCTGGTAGAGGGAGGGGCACTGAGGGCTGCGCCGCAGAGGACTCGCTGAACAGAGGACTCGCTGAAGGGTCCGCCTTTTCAGCCTTCGCAGACCCACAGCGCCTGGCCCCTAGGAGATACTTAGGTATGGAAACCACTAATGAATAAAGCCTTCCTTCCCCCTGCACTGGCTGCTGTGGCTCAGGTGCTTGGTGGTCCGTCCTGTAACCGAAGGGTTGAGGGTTCAATTCCTGGTCAGAGCAAAGACCTACATTGTGGTTAACCCCCAAACCCGGAGGGGTAGCCTATAATCAATCCCTAGCTGCAGTACACCCCCACCACACTCCCCAACCCCCCAGACCCATTCATGCACGTAAAGGAGGCAACCCATTGGTGTTACCTCTCCCTCTCCCTTCCTCTCTCTCTAAAAGCAATGAAAATACAAGTATGTCCTCTGGTAAGGATGAGAAAAAAATTCCCCCAACATATGGAGCATAGGCCGTATATTCGTGAATACCACTGCTATATCAATAATTTTTAAACAAATACTGGATGAAACATTTAACTTGAAAGCTGAACTATAGATAAACCAAGAATGGCTGCTTCAACCAAAACTGAGAGACAAAGTTTCAGAGACACAATATCTTAAAATTAGCTACACGGAAAAATGCACAATCAGCTACAATTAATATAGGTGTTTTCAAAATTACCACCTCCGATCATAAAAGGACACAAGTGTAACACAACTGGATACTGTAATCTTTCAAATAAAACACATCCTCAACCACATTAACAAACTGCAGCAAAAAGTTTTTCTTTTCCAGCAAGTTCTCACAGGTATGTGTACATGACAGTATGACAGATTATACTAGCAACAAAACACCTGTATTCCAACCTCATAAGTTTTAAAACAGAAACAGATGTACAGACAATGAATAAAGAAACTTCTCACCACTACCCTTCTCTCTATCCCCCAAAAGGCAAATAAAATTTTAAATGATTGATCTCACATAAACAGGATTATTTTTAATGAGTTTGTATGACATCTAGTACAAACTCATTCTGCAAATGACAAAGCAGAGGCATAGAAAGGGTAAGTGATTTGTCCAAGTTCATACAATCAGTTAAGCCACAGAGCTATATAACTAGAAAATCCCGATTTGGCCCGCAGTTCAGTGTTCATTCCTGTATACTAGCAGTGCTCAAACTTTTAGTGCTCAGATTTCTTTAAGCTCTTAAAGCACTTAAAAATTAACAAAGATCCCAAAAAAGCTTCAGTTTACTGTCTTTTAAGAACCACTGCTATAGCCATATTATGTCTTCCAGAATATGGATATCTATTAAATTACTCCCATTTTACAGATGGAGGTTAAAAACCTGACATGTCAGCCATGAAGGCAATCCTAAAACAAGCATCAGGATACAAGTACAGTAAGATCCTACTCAGACACCCCTTTTCCTGCCCTGCTATTTTCAGCTCTCCTAAAGGAAGACCTATTTACACCACTTTCCAATAGCTTAAGCCATCTGAATAGCTTCTGCCAGTGTCCAAGAAAATATTCAAAGTCTAGGGGAAAGGACTTCATGTCGACCCATGAACTACCTATACCCATGAATTTATTTAAGTTCCAAAAGTTGAAAAGAGGCACATAAATGTTAAGTACACTTTCTTACGGAAAAAATATTTCATAGAGCCATATCTATACAGGAATTCCTGTATATCGAGAAATACAATACATAACTGAAAGCTCATGACCAACTACAGCAAAGGATGGCAATAATGAGTGGCCTGATCAAAATTAAAGTCAGAAATGTCTTTCTTTTCATCTTATTTATAATAACATAATCAAACAGCTAGTATTTAAACATTTTCAAAACCCTTAATAAGCCCAGGCTGGTGGGGCTCAGTGCATTGAGTGCCAGCCTGTGAACCAAAGGGTCAAAGGGTCACTGGTTAGGTTTCCCAGTCAGGGCGCATGCCTGGTTTGCTGGCCTGGTCCCCGGTTGTGGCCATGGGAGAGGCAACCAATCTGTTTCTCTCTCATAACAATGCTTCTCTCCCTCTCTTTCTCTCTCCCTTCCTGTCTCTCTAAAAATAAACAAAATCATCTTTAAACAAACCTTTCAGCCTTGGCTCATGTGGCTCAGTGGACTGAGCACAGGCCTGTGAACCCAAACATCTCTGGTTCAATTCCCAGCCAGGGCACCTACCCAGATTGCAAAGCAGGTCTCCAGCCAGGTTCCCAGCTGGAGGCAGGTGAAAGGCAACCATATATGGATGCTTCTCTCTCCTTCTCCCTCCCTCCCTTCCTGTCTCTGAAAATAATGAATAAAATCTTTTTTTAAATACTTTCATAAAATTTGCATCTACTCCCCTTTCACAGGCCTGGTAAGGCTTTTCACATAATGGGAATGCAAATACTTCACAGATAAGATTTTTTAAAAGTTAGGTTAGTATGCAAATGATTAAGAAGCATTAACATAACGGCCAGAGACACTTAAGACATTTCCCAGCATCTTTCAATGTAAACAACTTCTGTCTTTTAAAATTTAACAGCAATAAGAAATTATACTTCAGTCAACTTTTCAAATAACCTGGTTGCCGTGGATTAGAATGACAAATTCCATCAAATCTCCAACATCTTTATATGAAAATGGTTTATCTGTCAGTCAGAAGCTAATCTTTCATAAAGGCAAAAATTCAAAGAAAGAAGCCAATCATTTTCAAATAAAACAAACAACAAAAGCTTTAAAATAACAAGCCCTGGCTGGTAGCACAGTGGATGCAGGCCTGGGAACCCAAAGGTTGGATTCCCAGCCAGGGCACCTAACCAGGTTGCAAACCAGGTCTCCAGCCAGGTCTGTAGGTGGAGGTAGGTGAAAGGGAACCATACATGGATGTTTCCCTCTCTGCCCCTCTCCCTAAAAATAATAAATAAAATCTTTAAACAATAAAAAAAAAGAACTTTCTTTAAAAAATAAAAATAGCAAAGCTTTAGCTCTGGCTGGTGTGGCTCAGTTAAGTGAGCACCCACCTGTGAACCAAAGGGTCATTGGTTCGATTCCCAGTCAGGGCACACGGCTGGGTTGGGGCCAGGTCCCAAGTTAGGGGTGTGAAAGAAGCAACCACTCATAGATGTTTCTCTCCCTCTCTTTCCCTCTTTCTAAAAATAAATAAGTAAAATCTTTAAACAAAATAAAATAAAACACAAATAAAAATACAAAAGGTTTTAACAATGGAGCCATTGATTGTCCAATGTATGATTTAGCCAGGCCATCAGTTTATTTTCTGACTTCTTACCTTTTGGCTATTTTTTTTTTTCACCACAGTACCCTAGAAAAACATATTTTTTTTTTTTGCAAATAAATTCTAGGGTTTTTAAAAAGAGTTTATTCATTATTTTCAGAGAGAAGGGCAGGGAGGGAGGAAGAAAGGGAGAGAAGCATCAATGTTTGGTTGTGTTTCACCTGCCTCCAGCTGGAGACCTGGCTGGAGACCTGGCTTGCAACCTGGTTATGTGCCCTGGCTGGGAATTGAACCAACAACCTTTGGGTTTGCAGGCCGGTGCCTATTCACCAAACCACACCAGGCAGGTCTAGAAAAAAAATTTTTTTAAACACAAGTAAAAATCAGAAGTAATCAAGTGCTCAACAGAAGATCTAGCCAAAAAAAAAAAGACATCTGGAACTAATGTGTAACATAAAAATAATGATAATTGTTCATATTATCTGTGTCACATTTGAAGAGAATCAAGAGTGATTTGGCACTGTGGGTTCGCCTCCCTCAAGCGTTCCCTGTGCGGGCATCCTTTCACTATGATTATGGTTTGAGACGAATGGCACTTCAGCCTGAGACAGTTCTTCTGAATAGCCACTTGAAGCTTTTTCATAGTGAATGTACAGGGAGATTCACATTTTAAAAACAATTAGTTCTCTAAATTTATATACATGGTTCATCACAAGTGGTCTGTCACAAAGGTTAAAGACTTACGGAATTTGTATTTCAGTTATTGTCTCACCTGGAGGCCAGAGGCGAAGTATTTTAACAGCTACAAACCCGAAGCTACAACTAATGCCCACAACATTAGATTCATATGAACTTCTTCCGTTATACTTGGGCTAAATTAAACTGGTCATAATCACATTAGATCTGGCAACTCAAGGAGGCATTCATTCCTTGTGGTTAAGAACATAAGCTTTGGAGTCAAAGCTGGGTTCAATTCCAGCTGCTGCAATTACAAACTGTATATCTCTGGTCAAGTTTTTAAATCTCAACGAAGTTGGGCCTCAGTTTCCTCCTCATCTGTAAAATGGGCCAGACACCTGCCTGCGAACCCAAAGTTGCAGGTTCGATTCCCAGCCAGGGCACATAACCAGGTTGCAAGCCAGGTCTCCGGCCACTTTGGTAGCCGGAGGCAGGTGAAAGGCAACCATACATCGATGTCTCTCTCCCTCTCTGCCTCCCTCCCTTCCCTGGTCTCTAAAAATAATAAATAAAATATTTTTTTTTAAAAAACGGGCCATACGAAGTACCTACCCCTTATCAGTGTTTTGAGAATTAATCAAAACTATACAGGCAGAGGTCAACAATAAGCACTCAATTTTAGTTATAATTCTTATTCTTACCACCAGGATCTACAAAAATTCAAGGCCTATAAGAAAAATGCAACCCTGGAATAAAATGAGTAATTCTATTCAGACAGTCTATACACAGATAATTCACTCAAAAGGGAGAAATCCAAATTCAGAAAACCTTATAGTTTTAAATGTAGACTTTGTGAGATGCAGTAAAATCTAGAGGTCGTATTTAGCCATCACTACACCCTTTATATAGCTGAACATGAGCGCCTGATAATAACCAGCCAACAAGTTGTACTAGGTATCTCTATGTGCCCAGTACTATATATATAACGGTTTACTATACTTGAGTCAATAAGCATAAATTCAGAAACTAGCCCTGACTGAAGTGGCTCAGTGGATTGCGCACTGGCCCGCAAACCAGAAGGCCATGGGTTTGATTCCCAGTCAGGGCATCCGGCTGGGCTGTGGGCCAGGTTCCTGCTTGGGGGCTCGCGAGAGGCAACCACACGTTTCTCTCCCTCTTTCTCCCTTCCCTCTCTCTCAAAATTAAATCTTTGGAAACAAAAAGGCAAGGCTAAAATCTTGACAGAACTAGGAATCTATAATGTAACAACTAAAGTGTATCTTTTTTTCTCAAGGGACGGAAAACATATTATCTACTGCTTGTTAATGCAGAAAATTAATAAGTATCACAGGGTAATTCTGCAATTATACATACTAGCTAGCGAGTATAAACATATACTATGAATGTTGCTCAAAGATACAATTTTGCAAGTACGAATGCAATTCTGATTCATGCTCGCTGTTATTTTGTTTATTTTGCCAGTAGGTGCCCAGAATCCGTCTCAGAGAAGAATACGGACTTAATTCGCAAGGGCTGAAAAGTCAAATGTCCAGCAGTCTGAAAAGCCAGCCAGCCACCTGTGTCAGAATGCTATACATTTGAAATTAACCCATCTTTTTCGATGCTATCAAGAGGTCATTTAGCAGCAGAAGAAAGAAGTCTCAATCTAGTAAAGGTGCTTGCTTCATTGGTAAGAGGCAGCTTGCTAGGCAAAGCTGGTTTTGTAATAAATCTTACCTCCCAGCAAGGTACGCTTATGTGCCCCCCCCCTCCGCCACGGAATAAATAAATAAACCAAAATACGACCTAACTACTTTTGATCGAAATTTCCTCTGAAGGTGGAGAAGCAGTCGAGATCAGTCTTACCATCCATTAACGCTGGACTTCACGAATCAAAAGAAAGGAAGGAAGAAAGAAAAGAAAAAGAAAAATGCGGTCTGCTGGAGGCACCTGGAAAGAAAGCCCCACCTTTGGTAACCCCTTGCCTCGAGGTAAGTCCAGGGTACCTTTCGGAGTCTGGAGAACAGAAGAGATGTAAATACCTGGCCGAGCTCGTCCATTCACTCCCAAAACAGGGCTCGTCCCCTGGGGCTGCAGATAAAACGACCCGGCGAGGCAGGGGTACTTCCCGTCTCCACCAGCTGCATAAATGCCACCGAGTCTTCCCAGGATCTCACATCAGCCCGGCCGCCCCTCCCCCTCCCCCCCCCCCCCCCCCCCCGGGGCGCCGCTTCCCCACGCAGTTTCTAGGCCCCAAGACGAGCAAGAAGGACGGGGACAGCGGCCACCGTCCTCCTAGGGGCTCTCCATGGCACGTGCGCTCAGCAGACAGGGGCGTCTCAGGTGGCCTCGCCGGGCAGGGGACGTTAACCCGAGCGCCCGGCAGGCCAGGCCGCGCCCCCCCCACCGCCACCGCCACCGCCACCGCCACCGCCACCGCCACCGGGGCTGGAACCTCCTGCCAAAGCCCTAAACCCTGCCCACGTCCCAAATCGGCGATGCCCCGCTCGCCCGAGCGCCCGGCAGGCTGGCCGCGCCGAGCCGAGCTCGCCCCGCGCGCCCGGAGGGGCGGGTAGGCCGGGGACGCAGGGCCGGGAGACCGGGCTGCGCGTTTACCTCATGGGCTCAGCAGTCATGTTTTCGCTTCACAGCCTGCGGGGCTCCCGACAGCGCAGGGCGCCCTCCGCGCTCCCCGGCGGCCCGCTACGCCACCAGTGCCCGGGGCTGCCCGTCGCCACTGCAGTCGGCGCGCGATCCGGCCCGCAGTTCAAAGGCCGCCAGCGCTGCCACCGCTGCAGAAGCCGCGGAAACAAAGCGACGCCGCCGCCGCCGCCATTTTGTTGGGCCGAGGCTCGGGCAGGAGAATTGGCGCGTCCTCCCTCTTGCTCCTGCCATCGTCCATTGGTCACCTCCTGCACACTGCGAGACCTGATTGGCTACGGAGATTCACATTCTTTGGGGGCCTGTTGCTAAGGCGGTCTAAGTCATTTGATCCCCTCCACCTTTTCGCTGGGGTTCCAATTTGGTCCCATTGACCTGAAAGTGCTACTATTTCCACTTGATTCCGAAAATGCTTGTTGGGGCCATCCTCCGGCTCTTCCCACGGTGACCAAACAGTCACAGCCAGTTGACGTTAATGGAGACTCTTCCCTATGCCCAGCAGTACACTAAAGCTTTACCCAGGTTGCTTCGTGTAAGCCTCATGCCCTTAGCTTGTTACCTACAGTTCCCAGATGAGGAAACCGAGACACAAAGTGTCACACTAGAGGAGCCTAGGCTCAGACCACACCCCGCACTCAATCGCCAATCTACACGTTGGTCCCAAATATCCTACTACTACAGGCTATCATCAAGCGCATTGCCTTCCTGAATGTTTTCTATACTCAGCACACCAGCTTTCCTCGATGTTTTACATACAATGCTCAGACTGCACTGTGTGTGTGTGTGTGTGTGTGTGTGTGTGTGTGTATAGGTACATATGGCCTGAGACCAGCTTGAGATCTGTATACAATTCTTTCAATATTGAATACAATGTAAACCCTATAAACTGCTTGGAGCGGGGGCATGGGCATACACACACACCCACTCACACACAGACCATTTCCCCAACCTGATACGATGTTTAGCTTAAAAAAAGAAAGAAAGAAAGAAAGAAACCAATCTAGGTTTCCTTCCTCATGAACAAAAGTCTGGCTGGATGATTTCTGCTTTCGTGCTCTATAATTTGTAATCTCTGCAGGTCACAAACTAGTTCCCTGTAACTGAATTGTTTCAAAATGTTTCCAAGTGTATTCCGCATAGTGTTTTGGTTCATTCAATTAGCTTTTCTTGAAATTTCCAAGGACACCTGTTGTATTTAGGCGACTGGGTTGCTGCTTTCTACTGAAATACAAACTGTTGAGTCTCTTTTTTATGGAGTATTTTGAGAGCCTGATAGATTCAGGCAATTTTTTAAAAAAGATTTTATTCATTATTTTTAGAAAGAGGGGAAGGGAGACAGGCAGAGAGGGAGAGAGACATCAATGTATGGTTGTGTTTCACCTGACTCCAGCCATAGACCTGACTGGAGACCTGGCTTGCAACCTGGTTATGTGCCCTGGCTGTGGAATCGAACCTGCGACCTTTGGGTTCACAGGCCGGCGCCTTAACCACTGTGCTACCAGCCAGGGCTCAGGCAATTTTTTAATCAATAGAAGCTTTTACACATTTAAAGTCATCTTTCAAATATTTAGGTGCCATTGCCATCTGTATAAACCGGCCTTCCAGAACTAGAATACTGGCTTTCTTCTGTGTTCCATACATTAAATATCATATAAATATACAATTTACAGAACTAAAAAAATATTTTATGGACTGATTTATTTTTAGAGAGGGGAAGGGAGGGAGAAAGAGAGGGAGGCAAACATCAATGTGTGGTTGCCTCATGCACATGCCCAACTGGGGATATGACCCTCAACCCAGGCAAGTGCCCTGACCCAGAATCAAACTGCGACCCCTTGGTTCACAGGCTGGTGCTCAACCCACTGAGCCACAGCTGCCATGGCCAATTTACAAAACTTTTATTTTCCTCCCTGGTAAGTGCAATTAAATTGAAATGAGATTCACTTCATTACAACACAGCGCACAACTTTTAAAATAACACCTTGACCTGGCTGGTGGCTCAGTGGATAGGCACCGACCTGCAAACCCAAAGGTCAGTGGTTCAATTCCCAGCCAGGGCACATAACCAGGTTACAAGCCAGGTCTCCAGCCAGGTCTGTAGCTGGAGGCAGGTGAAAGGCAACCATACACTGATGTTTCTCTCCCTTTCTTCTTCCTGGTGACAAGACTTCTTAACATCAAGTAGCTTTAAATGACAAATTCCACAGATAGAGAAACAATTAAAAAATCCACTCACAGAACTTTTAAAATACTCAATAACTCCCTATATTTGTTTATTATAAGAAAGAGCAGCCCTGGCTGGTGTGGCTCAGTGGATTGAATGCCAGCCTGTGAACCAAAGGGTCATTGATTTGATTCCCAGACAGGGCACAGGCCTGGGTTGTGGGCCAGGTCTCCAACTGGGGGTGTGTAAGAGGCAACCACACATTGATGAAGGCACATGAAGAAAATTGTATGTTTTTCCCCCTCCCCCAAGGCATTTTTAATTGGTTTTAGAGAGAGAGAAAGAGAAGCATCAACTGATCACCTCCTCCACAAGCCCAGCCTGGGAATCGAACCTGCAACCCAGGCATGTGCCCCTACTGGGAATCAAATGAAATCTGTAACCCGCTGATGCACAGGATGATATGCCAACCAACTAAGCCACCAGCCAGGGCTTTGCTTTCATTTGTGACCTGCTTCTATCTTTGCATCTGAAATGAGTGTCTTACAGATAGCTTATAGTTAGATTGTGGGGTTTTGTTTTTTAAGATTTTATCCATTATTTTTCAGACAGGCAGGCAGGGAGGGAGGAAGAAAAGGAGAGAAACATCAATGTATAGCTGCCTTTCACCATAGACCTGGCTGGAGACCTGGCTTGCAACCTGGTTATGTGCCCTGGATGGGGAATCAAACCAGCAGCCTTTGGGTTCGCAGGCTGGTGCCGATCCAGTGAGCCACACCAGCCAGGGAGGTTGTGGGATGTTTTTAAAAATCCATTTCACCATTGATGTCTTTTAATTGAAGAGTTGAATGCACTCAGATGTAAGTAGTTAGGGGAAAGTCAGGACTTCTGCTAATTTGTTATTTATTTTCTATGTGTCATACATACTCTGTTCTTCATTTCCTCCATTTCTGCTCACCTTTGCATTTAATTGATTCTGAGACTATCATTTTGATCCCCCTCTCCTTTCATTTTCTATGTATTTTTACACTATATATATATGTGTGTGTGTATATATATATATGTATATATATATATACATATATATATATATATATATATATACACATAATTTTATTTTTAGAGAGAAGGGAAGGGAGGGAGAAAGAGGGAGAGAAACATCCATGAGTGGGTGCCTCTCATGCACCCTCAACTGGGCACCTGGCCTGCAACCCACGCATGTACTACAATAAATATCTTCAAGTTACAACAACTTAGTGCGAAGTAATGCCATCTTCAAGTAGCGTGTAAAAACTCTGATTATACAGTATACATCTACATCCTCCTCTTTTTATGTTGTTATCATCAAACATACCTTTATACATTGTGTACCCATTAACACAGGTTTATAACGTTTGTTTTGTGCATATTCTTTTAAATCACGTAGGAACATAAAGAGGAGTTGTGAACCAAAAATGCAATAACACTGTCTTTTAAATTACATTTACTAGTGATCTTTATTTCTTCATACAATTTTGAGTTATTGTCTACTCTAGTGTACTTCAATTTTAGCCCAAAAGCCTTTCTTCAGCATTTCTTGTTGGGCAGATCTACTGGGAGAAAAACTCTGTCAGCTTTAGTTTATGTGGGAATATCTTAATTTTTCCTTTATTTGTAAAAGAAGTTTATTGATGAGCGAGACAGAAAGAAAAGCACTGATTTGTTGTTCCACTTACTTATGCATCCATTGATTGCTTCCTGTATGTGCCCTGACCAGGGACCAAACCCACAGCCCTCATGTATCAGGACAATGCTCTAACCAACTGAGCTACTCAGTACTTGGCCTGGGCGTTCTTTCACTTTGGGAGGCTCATTATGCCAGATACAGAATTCTTGTTACTTATTTTTATTTCTTTTTTATTTAGTTTATTTTTCCAGCACCATTTATCCCCCTGATACCCTCTTCAACATCCACCCATCCCCACAATTATCACACTGTTGTCCACATCCATGAGTTCTTTTGCTTGTTTTCTTTTTTGCTCAGTCCCTCCATACACACAAACCCCACCCCAGCCTGGAATCCTTGACTGACTTTTTTTTTCTTCCAGCACTTTAAATACGTCATCCCACTGCTTTCTGACTTCCTTGGTTTCTAAGGAAAAACTGGCTGTTAATCTTACTGGGAATCTTTCAAGTGACAAATCATGTTTCTCTTGGTATGCTCAAAATTCTCTTTCTGTCTCTCTGCTGGGATAGGGAACTCTTTGTGTTTATTTTACTAGGAGTTTGGCAAGCTTCTCAGATGTGTAGAAATATGGATATGGCTTCCGTAAAAGTTGGGACTTTCTAGCCATCCTTTTTCTTATTTTCTCTCCTGCTGGGGCTCTCATTATGTGTATGTTGTGCTTCATGGTGTCTCATGGGCCTCTCAGGTTCTGTTCATTTTATTCATTCTTTTTTCGTGATGCTTCTCCAACTAGATAATTGTACTTGACTTCATGGTCACTATTTTTTTTCTGCCTGCTTGGATGTAGTTTTGAAGTTCTCTAGTAGTTTTTATTAGTGTAGCTTCCAGCTTAAAAGAATTTCTATTTGATTCCTTTTCTTTCTGACATGTCTTTGTTTTACCCCAGAAAAATGTGTTTTATTTTGTCCAGCTGAAATGGAATTGATGCATGAAATTATGTAAGTTTAAGGTGTACACTGTGATTTGAGATATTGTGATATGCGAACTACAATAAGGTTAGTTAACACATCCTTTATCTCATGTATTATTATGCCCTTGTTGGGTGTTATGATCTACCTGTGAATATTCTCTGTTCGGTGTGACATTGTTCATTGTTCCCTTTAGTTCTTTGAACATGGTTTCCTTAGGTTTTTGAACATATTTTATATAGCTAATTTAATGGATTTCTCATAAGGCCAATGTCTGGGCTTTCTGAGATATAGTTTCTCTTCATTTCACTTTGCCCCCCTGTGAATGGGCCATACTTTGAATTCTTTATGTGTCTCATAACTTTTTTGTTGCCAATTGGACATTTTGAAAATTATTGTATGGTAATTCTGGAAATCAGATTCTCCTTTCCCAGGGTTTGTTGTTGTTGCCTGTTGTTTTCACTTAGTAACCTTCCTAAACTATTTTTGTAAAGACTATCCTTTGTTGTGTATGGACATTGAAGCCTCTGTTTTACTATCTTTCTGGACACCTAATGGTTTCAGAGTGATTTCCTTAGACACCTATATGCCAAAAACAAAACAGGAACTACTGTGCCAGTGTCTGTTGGTTGGTCCCGAGCACGTAGGCAGTCTGTTCACACGCCTGCGTTAGGTTAGCTTTCACGCGGCGCCCATGAGCATAAACACCAGCCAGCTGTGACAGCTGAGAGCCCGGGCGTATTCTGAGCAAGCATCCTGCTCTGCGGCGCCTTCATTTGTCCGGCATTATTTTCAAGAAACTCCCAGCTGCTTTTCCGACCTGAGAGATTTCTGAGCCACGTAAAATCAAGGCAGGTCCCTTGTGTCGTTCCTTCCGGGCGCCCACAGATGGGGTCGAACACAGGGAAATAAAATTTGTTGGGAACAGTCTGTCCCGGTGTCTCTGGGACGAGCTACCCACACTGGAAACACGGACTGCGGACGTGAAAACCCTGCCACTCGCCCTGGCCTGGTAGCCATCTGCGTTTGCCAGGTTTGAAGGTTCAGTGCCTGGTCAGGGTACATGCAGGAGCCAACCAGGGAGTGCAGGGAAGTACGGAACAATAAACTGCTCCCAGCCTCTCTCTCCCCCTCTCGCACCCCTCCCTCTCCCTGTCACTTCGAAAAAGACTGCCACCCCAAAGGCTGAGTGGGGCAAAGCCAACACAGCACGAAGCTGCTCTCCTACTTGTTTCCTTTTTCTTGAGCCAGCATTCATTTGGTTGCTTTAAAGTTTTAACTATTTTCCACAGTTACAGCCAAGTTGATTCTGTAAGTTTTTGCTCATATTCTCAGTGTTTCTGTAGAGGAATGGATCTTCCAAGCTGTTTACGCTGCTTTTTTATTTTTATTTTTTTGGTTTTGGCTGTTTTGGGCTCATCACATTTCTATATAAATTTTGTATTTTTAAAAAGATTTTATTGATTGATTTTTAGAGAGAGGGGAAGGGAGGGAGAAAGGGGGAGAAACCTGATGTGAGAAAGAAACATCAACCGGTTGACCCCCTTATACACCCCAATTAGGGAGGGAACCACAACCCAAGCATGTGCCCTGACCAGGAATCAAACTGGCGACCTTTGGCTTTGCAGGAGGATGCCCAATGTCAGGGCTCTATCTAAATTTTAAAATCAGCATTTTATTTAAAAAAATATTTTTTAAATTTATTTTTAAAGATTTTGTTTATTGTTTCTAGAGAGAAGGGCAGGGAGAGAGGCAGAGAGGGAGAGAGGGACATCCATGTATGTATGGTTGCCTTTCACCTGCCCCCAGCCAAGGACCTGGCTGGAGACCTGGCTTGCAACCTGGTTATGTGCCCTGGCTGGGAATTGAACCAGTGATTTCTGGGTTCATAGGCTGGCACCAATCCACTGAGCTGCCAGCCAGGGCTAAAATCAGCATTTTAGTTCTCTCTCTCTCTCTCTCTCTCTCTCTCTCTTCACACACACACACACACACACACACACACACACACACACACACACCTGCTTGAATTTTTATTGGATTTGACATAGAAATTGAGAGGTTTACCATATTGAGTTTTAAAGTCTGAGATCAGGGTATATCCTTCATTTAAGTGTTGTTTCATATTTCCCAACAATGTTTTGTAATTTTCAATATATATCTTGTGCAGCTTTTGTTATATTTATTCCTAATACTACTTTTATCTGAATTACAATTTGACAGAATTAGCTAGCTGGTCACTATCAGGGAAATCCATCTTCCTTTCTCCTGATAGACTGGTGGGACTTCAGTCTAATATATATGCATAATACTGTAGCAAAGTGGTAATGCTGGTATTTTACCATTTATTTTGTATATCACCAAAACATTGGTATTTTATAAATGTATGAGAAAAATTGTCATAGTTACCTACATATTGTCTTCAGATGTTTTTACACCTGAAAAAGGGCCAGCAGGTAGGAATAAGGTTTCTTTTTAATTTTGGTTTGAGTCTTTCCAAATAGTGATTAAAGGAGCAAATCAGGATTGTGAGAAGAAATCTGACATTTAAAGGGGACAAAGGGAGGAAAGATGAGGAAGAATAGTAGTTGGGTTTTCAGGGGTCCTGGAATTGGTCCTAGAAACCTGCCTCCCTCTTTTTTACCCTTTTCTCCTCAAAATTTTCTACCATTCTCTCTTTGTTTCCCTAAGGTTTCTCCATGTCAGTTCTAGGGAGATTCTATGGGTGACCTTTGGAATTAGATGGACTCCCAAAATTATGCTAAGGAAAATACAAATGACTAATAAATATAAGAAAAGATGTTTAGAGTTACTAAGAACTTGTGAATTGGCAATCCAAATGAGATTCCTTGGAAGAATCTTAAAATAAGAAGAGAGAAAAGAGTGGCAAGAATATTTTTTAAGTAGTGCATTTTTGTTCATTTAGGATTTGTAGGTACCATGGAACTCTTTGGGTATGACTCGGGATGTAAATGACTATGACCAGAATTTTTAAAAAAAGATTTTACTTATTTATTTTCAGAGAGGGGAAGGGAAAGAGAAAGAGAGGGAGAGAAACATCCCTATGTGGTTGTTTCTTGCGCACCCCCAACTGGGGATCTGGCCTGCAACCCAGGCCTGTGTCCTGACTGGGAATCATATGGTAGCTGTATTTTTAATTTTTTGAGGACCCTCCATACTGTCTTCCATAGTGGCTGCACAATTTTAGATTCCCAAATTTCAGCAGGGCATAAGGGTTCCAATTTCTTTGTATTCATGCCACCACCTATTTTATTCATGTATTTATTTATATTTTTAGAGAGAGGGAAGGGAGGGAGAGAGGAAGTGAGACATTGATCAGTTGCTTTTTGTGTGCCCCCAACTGGGGGCCCAGCCCACAACCCAGGCATGTGCCCTGGCTGGGAATCAAACTGATGCCCCCCTGGTTTGCAGGCCAGAGCTCACTCCACTGAGCCACACCAGCCAGGGCTGATGTTTTTTAAAAAGCCATCCTAATGGGTTTGAGGTGGTGTCTTCCGGTTTGATTTGCATTTCTTTTTTTTTTCCCTAAGGTTTTATTTATTATTTTCAGAAAGAGGGAGAGAGACATCAGTGTATGGTTGCCTTTCACCTGCCTCCAGCTACAGACCTGGCTGGAGACCTGGCTTGCCACCTGGTTATGTGCTCTGGCTGGGAATTGAACCTGCGACCTTTGTGTTCACAGGCCGGTGCCTTATCCACTGCTCCACCAACCATGGCCCATTTCTTTTCTTTTCTTTTTAATTTTAAATTTTATTTCTAGAGAGGGGGGAAGGGAGGGAGAAAGAGAGGACGAAAAACATCAATGTGTCGTTGCCTTTTGCCCCACACCAGGGGACCTGGCCTGCAACCTGGGCATGCGCCCTGACTGGGAATCGAGCCACCAACCCTGCGGCTTGCAGGTCAGTGCTCAATCCACTAAGGCACAACAGCCAGGGCTGCATTGACAGTCAGTGGTATTCTCCCCTAATTACCCAGGAAAAGGTCACAAAATTTTGAAGAGTGATCTGTGGGCTATATTTCCAATCTCCCTTTGGAATAAAAGCCTTCCTGGGGAGTCATACCACGCACTCTTCTATTCTTCTATGCATCAGCTCCTGTGGGTATGCCCCTCATTAGGACCCTTCAGCCAGCCATCTAGAGGTCAGGAAGCAATCAAGGTAAATTAACTATGGTTTTCATGTCTCCAGGGAGTAATAATTTACATCTCCAAAAGAAACCCAATCCAAAGGGTATTTGCTGTGAATGGGAAACCTGTAGGCATTTCCTCAGGATAAGTTTCAGTCAAGTTTTCCACGCTCCAGGGCAGGTTTTCCATAGCAGTCAAAACAAGGAGCTGATGAACTGGTTTAAGGTCCTTTTGTTCTAACATTTAACATTAGCATGCTATTACCATTGTTGATCTCATCCTTGCTTACAACTGGGCAGTTCATTTAAATCAAGATGCTATATTCATATATTGGTTTCAAACATATCCTTCCTAAAACATGTCAATACATATTATTAAACAATTTGCAGTTTAATGGTCTCCACAAGCATTTCACAATTGCCTCATAAATCTGATTACAAAACAGCCTACATTTCAATGGATATAATTCAGCACCAAACCTGAAAATCACAAATGGTATCTATTCAAAATGTAAATATACCTGTACTGTTTTGTATCATAAAGCAGCAGTGCCAGAAGGCACACTGAGGTGATTTATGATTCAGTCCACTGCACTCACATTAGAATCAAGTAGGTCCAGAGAGGTTCAAGGGACTTGCCTATGGTCACATACCTACAAAGATAGGGTACACTAAAAGCTATTTAAAAGCGAGATCTCTTTATTTGCTGTCCAGTGTTTCTGCTCCATGTTTGCAAATGCACTGTTGTCCAGTCTCATATAACTTGATAATCTGTCTGGCTAACTGCTTCAAATCAATTATTCAGTACCAAAAAGGAGTTACCTAGTCACAGTGCTCATGGACTGGGACAAAAGCGATTTCAACCTCTTCATCTACTTACTAGGCTATTTTAAGTAATCTAATGGGTGACAGGGCTCACGAAAGACAAGGGATAGAATCCTGGAAGAATGCATTTCACCTTAGAAATACTTAAGAAAATTGGCCTATCAAATTCACTGTCACTAGGACAATGAGAAATGTAATTGTTAATTTCAAAGTGAAATATTCTAATATTACAATGCTGGTTTAGTGTTTTAAATTCACCCCTCTTTAGGTGTTAATCAAAAAAAACTCAGGATTTGGCCCTGGCTGGTAGCAGAGTAGATAAGGCGCCGGCCTGCGAACCCTAAGGTCGCATGTTCGATTCCCCAGCCAGGGCACATAACCAGGTTGCAAACCAGGTCTCCAGTCAGGTCTGTGGCTGGAGGCAGGTGAAAGGCAACCAAACATTGATGTCTCTCTCCCTCTCTGCCTCGCTCCCTTCTCCTCTCTGTAAAAATAATGAAATAAAATCTTAAAAAAAAAAAAAAACTCAGGATTTAGATTGTAAAAGTTTATTGATACAGTCAAAAAGCGAACAGCCAGACATTTGGTTATCTTTGCCACTACAATGTGTCATTTTTAATAGTATTTTAACAATGCGTAACAAATAATACTTAAACCATTACTAGAAAAGTAAGAATCTACTTAAGGCACTTCAGATGAAAGCTAATTTCAAAATTTCTACAAAAGTAACACTATTCTAAGTGTAGTAAATCTACTTCCTACCGATTTGAGCAAAAATGCAACTTTTCTCCTTACAGAAAAGAATGTGCTCTTAAGGGAAAGAAAACAAATGCCAAAACGTGTCATTCTTTCGATGCTCATGGCAAATTATCTAGAGCTAATACAGATTACATGGCAGTAGTGCTCCCCTGGTCAGCCTGCACAAATCAGGGCATCTTCATACAAGTCTCATAAGAATCACAGCATGTTTATTTGGCCTGAGACAAGCACAAGAACAGCAGATAAGGAATCCAGAAGCACACAATTTATAGGGGAGTAATTAACAAAAAGTGGCTCCACTAAAGAGTAAGTTAGACTATTATCCCCTCCACCCACCAAATTTACTAACAACAAAAAAAATCCAAAAAACTCACATAAAACATTTCTTGTTAGGCAATTACACCCATCTCTGTCTCTGCAAACCGCTATTATATAGCGCTTCTAGAACACATGGAAGATTTATTAGATAGTAAATAGTAGCAGGCAGTCACAGTATTATTTTAACTCAGTACTTCTAAGATTTCTTTAAAATTTGTTCACAATCATAATTCTCCTATTTCCTTAATAGTGGCATTTCACAACTATGGGGAAGTTACATTGTATCTAATGGTAACCATCAAGTTTCATTCTTCACAAAAATTTGGTTAGCACATTTGGTTATTTCCACTGACAGAAGAAGATAAAATTGAAACAAAATCTTTAAATGTTTACTTTGTTTCACCACTTAAAGTGGAAAATAAAGGTTAAAGTAACACCAAACATACAACAGTTTCTAAGAAACATTTACTTTCTATTCACAGGCAACAATTCATAAGTATCTTTTCCTAATCTACTGGGGTCCTTTTTCTTGAACACAAGGATTATTGAAATACATTGTAACTAATACAGAAACCAAATTAACCACAGGAGCCTATTTGTTTCCTATTAAGTACAAGGGAAATAAGTGATGATCTCTAATTTGCAGAAACATTTTAGACCATTTTTAAGTTACATTGACTTCTAGCACTAAGCTACATTTTTATTAGAGAGAGGCCTGCCTCCATACAGATCAAGGTATATGCGGAACCCCCCACCCCCAACCTTTGGATAAGCTCAAATCATATGGCCAAAAGTTAACTAAAGCAGTTTTGAACCTTGTCTTACTTCAAATGGAGTTGTAGTTTTAAAATCTTTATACTATTCTTAATAATACTAAACTAAATTTTCCATCGAGTTTACTGGGAAGGGAAAGGTAAAGAAAAAAATTGTATCCAAATACTTCATGACAGGAAATTGCTGTTAAGGCACTACACATCTTCTTTGGTTAAATGATTAACTATTTAAATCACTTGAAAAAAAAAAAGAGGTAATACAAAATACACAAATTTCATTCTTCTTCCCATACACATGCCTTCTTTCATTTTTCCGTTTCTATTACTCCAGTGTTTACATATCTCTGGGATCCTTTTCAGCTCATCAGAAAGCTGAAACAAAAATACATGCCAAACTGTTAGTCTCTGAAAAAAAAAGTAGGCTTTATTTCAAATAAATATCTTGACTTTTAACAGAGCAAAGAATGTTTGGGTGCCTTGTATTGGGTTGGCCAAAAAGTTCATTTGTCTTTTTCCCAGAAGATGGTTCCAGGATCTCTTAGTTGTCTTTTAACTTCCTTTGAAACAGTATTGTTAGATTGTATTGTGAAAGCTGTCATATCAGCGAGCCTTAAAAAAACCTTATCGAAATTGGTACATTTTTGTGTAGCCATTTTAATACTGAAGATGGAAGGAAGTATGTGACATTTTTGGCACATTATGCTTTATTATTTCAAGCAAGGTAAAAACATAACTGAAGTGCAAACAAAGGCTTGTGCAGTGTGAGGAGGAGGTACCGTGACTGATCGTACGTGTCAAAAGTGGTTTACAAAGTTTCATGCTGGAGATTTCTCACTGGACAACGCTCCATGATCAGGTAGACCAATTGAAGTTGACAGCAATCAAAGTGAGACATTAATTGAGAACAATCAGTGTCATACCACGTGGGAGACATACTCAGAATATCCAAATCAACAGTTATTGGTGAGAAAAAAAAATGTGTCTTTTATTTTATGGAAAAAAACCTGAACAGATGTTTTGGCCAACCCAATATAACAAGGTTTGAATATTGATAACAAAAAGTGAGAAACTCCAAGATACTGAGGTAGTTTTAGGAGAGAAGGAAACAGATATAACTTCAGGATAAAAATACCTCCTGAAAGTAGACAACGATTAATAACTTGAATTAACCATAATAAAAGAAGTAACAGATGTTCCAACAAAATTACCCATGCATTCCTCTTAGTGTTTCACAAAGGTGAAAATACTTTAAAATACCCTTACACAGAACAATAAAAGTATAGCTAGAGGATTACAAGAATCAAAGTACTAATAGGTTTTAGTCTTAAGTAAGTTTGCAAGAAAAAATCCAAGATTACTTTATGTTTTTCACTGATCAAAAGGCATGTAGGAATGTCACAATACAGTGAATCAACAAGGGAATTGTTCAAAATTATCTATTAAAATTTGGGTTAAAAATATAAAGAATGAATTCATGTTTAAAAAAGTATCACTTGATATGCTTCACCTTTAGTGTTCATAATCCTTTATACAAGAGAACAATGTTACATTAAAAGAATGGGAGTTATAGTAATTGGCACTCAGGTTATATAACCAAACTAAATCACATCACCCCCAATTATTAGGGGGGACCCCAAAACCCTGGAATTTATTTATAAAAAATATCTATTTAAAAAAATATATATCTATTTATTCATACTATAGTTTATAATTCAGCCACCTTAAAAGTACTCTCCATTTAATGCAATATACCTATCAAGACTTTTTTCCACTGCTCAAAATAGTTTTTGAAGTCTGATTTTGATGCCTCTTAGTGCTTCTGCTGTTTTTTGTTTCACCTCTTCCACCTGGGCAAAGCATTTCCCTTTGAGAACTTTTTTAATGGGAGTAAACAAAGAAAAGATCCGGTGAATAGGCTGGTTGGGGCATGGGGGCATGCGGGTTTGGGGGTGTCAAAATATGCTGAATACTCAGCAGGGTGTGGGCAGGTGCATTCTTAAATCACCCATCCCGAAATGGGCAAATGTGTTAAAAAAGAGTCTTCAAAAAAGTTCCCGGAAGCCAAACACAGCCTCTCTCAACAGTGCACTACAAGGGGCCTGCCCTCCAGAATAACGCTAGTTTGGGGGGGTCCTCGCTCCTACGGACGCACATTTCTCTTGGCTATTAACAGAGTAAATGTAAGAATTTACAACCAGGAGACTAATTTCCTCCCTGAGGCTTAGAGATTTCTATGAATATTTCAGGGTGCTCTTAAGCGCTCTTTCACATGCTCTCCACAAAGTGGATTTTAATCAAATGTTTTATCTACGGCATCTAGAGAGCCTTGAAAAGGAGAGGTGAGAAGTCTTCAAAAACCTTTTAAAAACTATTTCTTCTTCAAGAGGTAGTACAGCACGCAGACAAGGAACTGTGTTGTAAATATGGCGTAAGATGTTCTATACACGGTTTTATACATTTCTAGCTTAATTAGGTGATGTTAGAATAATCCTGTCACATGTGCCTGAGGAGTCAAATACTATTATTATCCATTAGATCATAAATATCTTAAATTAATTTTATATGTAACATAACTAAATTAAAGGCTACGTTTTTGTTTTAGACGTTAGGATAGTCTGGAGGTAAAGCAAACAAAAGCAAATATTATAAAGCAACATCAACTCTAACCTTTTTAAGTGCAGGTAATTGCTATATAAATGAACAATAATCTTACCTATAAGGATATCCATGATATTTAGATCTGAAAATAGAGAGCAACCAACTGAAGAATAATACAACAAGTCCAATACCAGCCACGCACATTACTGCAGAAAAATAAAAGCAGAATAAGATGAGCATGTTTAGTGTGATGAAGAACCAGGGTATTCGTTTTAGTCTACAGTTCAAAGAGGGAAAAACAAGGGCTACAACTTACTCAACTTTCCAACACTTGAAACATTTTTTTTTTAATTTATAGATTTGACATAGAGAGGAAGGGACAGAGAGAAAGATCAATTTGTTGTTCCAGTTACTTATGCATTCATTGACTGAGTCTTGTATGTGCCCTGACCGGGGATTGAACCCGCAACCTTGGCGTATGGGGACCATGCATGCGCTAACCAACTGAGTCAACTGGCCAGAGCCTCAACTTTCTGACACTTTTCATCCCCATTCTTTCATCTTCGGGATTTTGCCTTCCCCTTTCATATGTTCTATCACAATACAACAGAGTGGCTTTACTTACATATCTGTGCAATTTCATTGTATGAATGAATTTCTTTAAAGGCATGACAGTCAAGAACTTAATGTTAAAACGTTTTACTACCGACAAAATCACTTATAAAACTCCTTTTAAACCCTTAAAAGTGGCCTTATTGCACTATTGACAAATATCAACTTAAAGACATCTGACAACATTGTGACAGTTTCACTTGGAAGCACTTTACCACGCAGGTGACCACAATGCTGGTGTGAGTAGCTCATTCAACACGGACACCTCATTTACAATGAGGGAAAACCCCTGATTCCTAGCCTGAAGGTCTTCGCTCTCTCCGTTAATCTCATCTGCTCTGGTTTGGCATAGCAGTTAGTGGCCTTCACTCTAGATTTGGACCCCACAGTGCTCAAGTACGAGTCCCGTAAATTGAGATTAGAGTCCCCAGACTAAACTGGGCTAAGAGCAAAGGCAGGAACGTTACGGGGAAAGCATGTGTGCTACAGCAATGGAAGCTCTGGGGAAATATATTTATTGGCCAATACTAAAAACAAATTTTAGTTTTCTTACATTTAAAAATTATGTATGTATGTATGTATGTAAAAGATGTTATTATTTTTAGAGGAAGAAAGGGAGAGAAATATCAATGTATGCTTGTCTTTCACCTGCCTCCAACTATAGACCTGGCTTGCAACCTGGTTATGTGCCCTGGCTGGGAATTGAACCAGTGACCTTTGGGTTCTCAGGCCAGTGCCTATCCACTGAGCCCCCAGCCAGGCCTAAAAACTTTTAAAGATTTTATTTATTTTTAAAGAGAGAAGAAGGGAGGGAGAAAGAAAAGGAGAGAAACATCAATGTGTGGTTACCTCTTATGCATCCCTAACTGGAGACCAGGCCTGCAACCCAGGTATGTGCCCTGACTGGGAATAGAACCAGTGGCCTTTTGATTCACAGGCTGGCACTCAATCCACTGAGCCACACCAGCCAGGGCTAGTTTTCTTATATTGAGGGAACAAATTTTTCCCTTTTAAATTTTCAAACAACACGATTAGGGGCTAAAATGTAAAAGTTAAGTATCTTATCTGAGTGTTGATGCATGCTCATTGTAGAAAACCCTTTTCTCCCAGTTAATGCACACATATATGAAAAGGCAGAGTACCACTCTGTTTGTTTGCATTCTACTTTTGTCATGTATCAGCTCATGGTACACAGGAAGTGTTAAACAAATGTTCATTGTTATTTGTGATTATTTCATGATGTTAGAATCTTAGAAATAGATCAAAGAATGATTATCTTAATGTCTCTAAAATGTTTGACAACTTAAATTCATGCCAAGTGTACTACCTAGACGGCCATTTTCCCAGTAATGAATACTGAAATAGGCCATTTTTAAAAAGCCAGGCAGTTAAAGGATATATAGTAACTGAATAAAAAGTTGATAATTAGTTATGTTTTACCCATGTTTAAAGCTTCACTTTAACATAGCAAGATAAGCATCTTCCAAAGTTGAAATCCAGTGTCATCATTTTATTTAAAAATTAAAAATATTTTATTTATTTTTAGAGAGAGGAAGGGGAGGGTGAGAGACAAACATCCATAGGTTGCCTCTCGCGCCCCCAACTGGCGACCTTTGAGTTGACAGGCCAGCACTCAATCCACTGAGCCACACCAACAGGGGCATTTTTTATTTTTATTTTTTAAAAAGATTTTAGTATTTTTAGAGAGAGGGGAAGGAAGAGAGGCAGAGAGGGAGAGAGACATCAATGTATGGTTGAGTTTCACCTGTCTCTAGCTGGGGACCTGGCTGGAGACCTGGCTTGCAACCTGGTTATGTGCCCTGGCTGGGAATCAAACCAGCGACCTTTGGGTTTGCAGGCTGCGCCTTACGCACTGTGCCACCAGCCAGGGCTGAACAAGGGTGTTTTTTAGAAGAAAAAGTAAATCAATTTTATCTGACTAGGTTTATTTTGATGAAGTTTTAACTTTTTAACCGTAAAAGGAAAAACTTTGACTTAAACTGATATTCTGTGAGTAAAATTAAAATTATTGTTGGCATTTCTTTGCAAGAAATAGCAATGTGTGACATTCTGCTATATCAAGGGTCCGTGCAAACCAACTGGAAAAGGCCTAAGATGCTAATAGGTAAATGGCAAAAGATAAAGGGACATTTTACAGAAGGAAAAGCACAACAGCTAATACCCAATTAGGAAAATATTTAACTTCACTAATAACCAAAGTATCAAATAAAATACTTTTCCCCTTATCAGACAACTAATACACATGTACACACACTTTGTTAACAATGTTACTAATGCTGATAAAGTTACAGTGAAAGCATCCATAAATACCACTAGTTGGAATCTAAGTCATTCATTATAATATTTGGGAAATTTGACATCATCAGTTTAAAACATCAAGAAAACTAGCTCTGCGCCGACAGATGACCGGTCATCTTCGAGCCTAGCTCCTCAGCGCCCCCGTCCACATGTGCTTTCACTCCCTCAGCCCGCAAGGGCCAGATCTGACATCAAATTCTACAACCTCTACTTAGCTGAGCTGCTAAAACTTTATCTTGTGGGAAAACCTCAGAACTGGTTTAGCTGATGTCTTGGAACTTCTTACTGCTTTCAATACACAACTAGTAATCAAAGAAGAACAGGAAAAAAAAGAAAAGAAGTGAAAAAAGAAAGGAAAAGAAATAGAAAAGAAAGAAAGAAAAAGGAACTGGCCCTGGCTGGTGTGACTCAGTTGACTGGGTACTGGCATGAGAACCAAAGCGTTGCTAACTTGACTCCCAGTCAGGGCGCAGGCCTGGGTTGAGGGCCAGGTCCCTAGGAGGGGGTGCGCCAGAGGCAACCACACATGGACGTTTCTCTCACTCTCTCTTTCCCTCCCTTCCCCCGTCTCTAAAAATAACTAAGTGTATTGGTGCAGACAGCATGAATTAAGCTGGGGTGTGTGAGTGACAACAGGTCAATGTATCTTTTACACACTATCTCTCACACATCAATGTTTCTCTTCCTTTCTTTCTCCCCCCACCCCATGTCTCTAAAAATGAATAAAATCTTTAAAAAAGAAAAAAGAGGCACCAGCCTGAGAACCCAAAGGTTGCTGGTTGTATTCCCAGCCAGGGCACATAACCAGGTTGCAGGCCAGGTCTCCAGCTAGGTCTGTAGCTGGGGGTAGGTGAAAAAGGCAACCATACATGGATGTCTCTCTCCCATTCTCTCTGAAACAAATAATAAAAAATCTTAAAAAGAAAAAAGAAAATACACACAGGACCACACTGTCATTCTACTACTGGGAATCTATCTTAAGATAGTAATATGATATGAGGATAAGCCTTAATATTCCACGGTAGTCACTCTATAAACCTTTATCATAATGAAACAGAAAACTTAAATGCTTAACAAAATCACAATAGTTAAGTAAATTATATTATGAAGTACACATTTATTTTAATTTTATTGTTGTATTACATTCATCCCCTTTTCGCTCCCCTCTGTCCTCTTCCCCACCCACCCATTCCCCCCAAAGTCAATCCCACCTGTTGTCCATGTCCATGGCTCTTGTCTAAACTGCTCCCCTTCCTTGCCTCTTCCTCCCCCCTCCCCCATGAAGTATACATTTAAAATTATGTAGGGGAAAATTTCAGAGAATTATTTAATTCCAGTTAAAAGGGGGAGTATAGGGGATGGATGTAATACAACAATAAAATTAAATTTAAAAAAAGGGGGGAGTATAAGATTCAAAAATATTTTTAAGATTCAAATTTTTATACTAGAGTTTTAAAGATGTTTTTACAAATGGGAAGAGCTATATTACATTAGTTTTTTAAAAATGCTGCAATAATAGATAACTCCCCCCCATCAAATTATTTCATATTCCTATTTTCTCCCCACATTTTCTATAATTAGGACATATTACTTTTAAAATAGTAAAGAAGTAAAATAGCTTACTCATAAACAAGAGGGGAAATGATTAAGAGGACATGGTTTTTTCTTCATTAAAGGCAGAATTAGCATATAGTATGACTTACTCTTTCGTTTTCCAATATCCATGTCAGATGTAGCAGCTTCACACAAAAGTACCATCCCTAAGGTAACCCCACCATCTTAAAAAATTGTTTAAGGAAAAACTCACAGAGACACAAAAGACATACCACTTTAATATTCCTCGTCTTTCATAAAGAAAATTAGAATATATAAATCTACATTTAATTATAAAATACTGTAAATAGGTAACTGTGTCTAAACAGCATAATTATTTACTATGATGATATAATAAAATTATTAAGGTTGAAAAATTATTTGCAGATATAAAAATAGATATTTTAAACAAACGTAACACTATAACATACAGATGAACTATGACTTTTCCTAAAATTGTACTTTGATGTAACATTCCTGGACAGTCTTCTTACTTTTGCTTCAACCTCATACACATTTTGAATATTTCAACCATCCCCCCAAAGGATACACTTGAAAATGCACCATTTACATAAAATAGCAACTGTTCTTATTTGGAAAGTAACTTCTCAAAAATTTTCCAGAATTTCAACAATTAGCCTCTGAAGTACGAATTACTACCTAATTTTGTCCTAGTCTAATAAAAAGGAAAATCCCACATGCCATTATCTTCCTTTTATTAAGCTTAGTATAGAAGCTACATAAACACAACGTAAATCTATCAAGCAAACAAGTAACAGCATGGCTGAATGCTAAAACAAACAAAATCTAATTTAACACAAATACAATGTGTTCTAGTAGAAAAGGCATTCACCCTGCAGTTTGATTAATACAAACAGCAGGCAAAAATGCCCAAATTAATTATGCATACATGCATGCACATTGTATGCTCTGCATGTTGGTATAATTAAGCAGAAAAGGAAACAAAGGTGTTCAAATAAGGCCTAAATTAATAAGTGGCTCTATAATTTGTCTATTTGTCCCATCATTACCATCTTGCACTTTCTCTCCCATAGCCTTTTATTAGGAATGATGCCCATTCATCATGATTTTAGTTGTGTGGCCAAGTTCTCTTCTCCAGAAATTATTCTTTTCTTACTGCCTTCTTGAAATCCAGGTACATGAAAAGACTGATCATGTCTATAGGCTTTGGTTACAAAGTACCCTGATTAAAGATGGACACTTTTGTATTTATTTTATTTTTATCATAGTCTATATGCTTTTTCTTTTAAGGAACTTTCCATCTCGCAATATACCACCAAGGCTTCTGTGTGCTGTTCTTAGCTACCTCTAAGAAAATTAAATAGCCTTATTCATTATCTCACCATTATACTTAGTACACAGTACTTCAGATGCTGTCTTGTAATCTGCACACGTTTGTCCTGGCACTAAGAGCTCCTTAGACAAATCATGCATTCATAGTGTTTAGCAAAATAATTGCTCAGAACATATTACTTTCCTAACTACCACAATAAAGCAGAAACATAACAGAAAAAAAAATAACAGTGAAAAAAATTCCCATTTAACCAAATTTCTAAGAAATTCTATATTCCAAGAGGCTTACTCCTATTTCAAATGTATGTGAGACCCTAAGATGTTTCACATTTAGGCAGAAGGAAAATATAAGAAAATTCCAATTTCTAAAACTTACATTATTTAAAAATTTAGGGCAAAGCTAAAAAACCAACAGACTGAAAATCAATTAACTAAATTGATTTTAATTTTAACTTCCTATTTGCATTACTGTCCACTTTCAAGGCACAATTGAGATCATTTCCAGGTACTGACAATTTTCAAGGTATAATAATTGCTTAACCTGCCCAACCCTAAATACTTTCAACTTAAATTTTTTTTATGCATTACAAGTTTGTGTGGATGTAAATTTTCATTTCTCTTTGGTATTTACCTAAGAGTGGAATTGCTAGGTGATATCTTAATCACCTAGCAAACTAGGTCATTCACTCCCAAACTGTTTTTCTAATAAAGCAGGAATACTAATTTATATCATTCATAGCACTCTTCAGTAATTAGAGGAAATCTTTACAATTCAGCTTTTTTTAAAAAAGGATTTTATTATTTTTAGAAAGAGGGGAAGAGAGAGAGGCAGAGAGGGAGAGAGACATCAATGTATGGTTGCTTTTCACCTGCCTCAACCACAGACCTGGCTGGAGACCTGGTTTGCAACCTGGTTATGTGCCCTGGCTGGGGAATCGAACCTGCGACCTTTGGGTTTGCAGGCACAATTCAGCTTTTTGTTGATGTATGTTTTTGAGTACTAAAGGTTTGGCTTTTTAAATTCATATTCTTCACTGAGAACTATTTAATGATTTGTACCTTCAGTATAGGTCATTATGTCTATTTAAAAAACAAGTTTATATTTGCATTTCAAGACATTGAATTTCCTACTGATTGAAATTAATTTGAATCTTCATCCATAGAAATACTTAGCATAAGATATAAAACAGCAAATTTAAACAGACTAACATTTAGTGTTTGGAATCAAAATGTATGTAATTTTCACCTTTTTCTGACCTAAAAAATTCACCTTCAGATTAATTTGGATGACTCAAATGTTATTCTATACACAAAATCCTTATCTGATAAACATTGTATAATGTTTATACATATAAACCTGTTGTATAAACATTGATGAACCTGTTTTTATTTTTACATTTTTAATAATGCCCTCCCTCTCCCAAACATGTCCACCTCCTAATCACTGTATGTTATGTTACATGACAAAGGGAAATTAATGTTGCAAATAGTTGGTAATTAAAGGCTGCTTATCAGCTGACCTGTAAATAGGGTGATTATTCTGGATTAACCAGTTATGCCCAATGTAAACTTGAGAGTCCTTAAAAGTAGAAGAGGCAGAAGGGAAGATCAGAATGATATGATGTGATAAAGACTGAACCCAGCATTGCTAGCTTTGAAGATGGAAAGGGACTGGGAGCAAGGAATATTAGGGACGGCAAAGAAATGGCTCCCCCTAGAGTCCCCAGAAAGGAACGCAGTCCTGCCAACACTGATTTCAGTTCCATAGGATCTGCAGGAGGTTGGGCTTTTTTCCTTTTCCTTTTTTAAATATACTTTATTTTAGTGTATGTGCTGCCGAAGCAAGCACTAAATATACTTTATTGACTGTGCTCTTACAGTTGTCCCAATTTCTTTTCTCTTTGCTCCCCTCCACCTATTCTGCCTGATAGAAGTATTGCTACCCCAGCTTGTTTTTCATGTCCATTTGCTTGAAATATATTTTTCTATCCATTCACTTTCAGTCTGTGTTGATCCTTTGTTCTGAGGTGGGTTTCTTGTAGATGGCACATACATGGATCATGTTTTCTTGTCCATTTAGCTACCCTATATCTTTTGATTGGTATACTCAATCTATTTACATTTAAGGTTATTATTGATAGGTACTTATTCATTGCCATGTTCCCCTTTGTTCTTGTTTTCCTCTGTCTCTTTTTTCCATCTTCTTAAAGCAGACCCTTTAGCAGGTCTTGCAATGTTGGCTTGGTGGAGATGTATTCCTTTGGCCTTCTTTTGTTTGGGAAACTCCTCATTTCACTTTCCATTTTAATGAGAGCCTTGCTGGGTAGTCATGGTTGTAGGCCTCCGTTTTTCATTGATTGAAATATTTTTTGCTATCCTTTCCTTGCTTGTAGTGTTTCTGTTGAGATACAGGCTCATAACCTTATCATACCAAGAGCCCCCTTGTGTGTTATTAACTGTTTCTCTTGCTTCTTTTAGGATTCTGTGTCTTTGAAATTTGCCACTTTAATTATGATGTGTCTTGGAGTGGGCCTCTTTGGGTTCATCTTCCTTGGAACCCTCTGTACTTCCTGGATTTGACTTTTCCTCTCAAGTTAGGGAAGTCTTCAGCCATTACTTTTTCAAACAGGTTTTCCACCCCTGCTCCTCTTCTTCTTCTGGTATCCCTATGATACAGGTATCATTACATTTCATGTTGTTCTGCAGCTCTCTTAAAACCTCTTCATTCTTTTTCAGTTTTGTGTGTGTGTGGGTGCGCAGCACTGTCTGAAAATATCTTACAACGTTGACCTCCAGGTTGCTGATCTGATACTCTGCTTCCTCTTGCCTGCTTTTGATTCCTTCCACTGTGTTCTTCAATTCAGAAATTGTATTCTTCATTTCCTCCTGGCTCTTATTGATAGTTTTTAGGTCCTTTTTAATGCTGGCATAGTTCTGAGTAAGTTCCTTATAGCTTCCATGGAGTTCTTTGTGATTTCCTTTCAGCTTGCTGAGCTCATTAAGCTTCTTTATAATCATCGTTTTAAATTCCATGTCTGGTAGTTTGCTTGCCTCTATTTCACTTAGCACAGTTTCTGGGGATTTCTCCTTTCCTTTCAATGGGGCAGTTCTTTGTCTCCCCATTTTATTTATTTATTAATTGAGGTTTAATTTTTTATTACTTTTAGAGAGAAGGGAAGGGAGGGAGGAAGGGAGAGAAACATCAATGTACGGTTGCCTTTCACATGCCTCCAGCTGGGAACCTGGCTGGAGACCTGGCCTGCAATGCTTCCCCTCTCACTAAAAATAAATATAAGCTTCAAATAAATAAATAAATAAATAAATAAATAAATAAATCCAATATATAACCAACCAGCCTTTAAATACAGAGAATAGACTGGCGTTTTCCCAAGGCAAATGTTAGTAATTGGGAGAAATAGAGGAACTCTTTTTTGTTTGTTTTTAAAGTAAATTGAATAAAAATAAAATAAATTTTATGATTTGGAAAAAATATAGTTAGGTTAGTATTTTTCTTTCAATCTTCTTTCTCATCACAGGGACTATTTATTTATTTAATTTATTTTCAATGTATGGTTGCCTTTCACCTGCCTCCAGCTATGGACCTGGCTGGAGACCTGGCTTGCAACCTGGTTATGTGCCCTGGCTGGGAATCATACCAGCAACCTTCGGGTTCGCAGGCCAGTGCCTTTCCACTGAGCCACCAGCCAGGGCTGGGAATACTTATTTATTATTAATCTTTTCAGTTTACCATTCCAAGGCTGAATAGATTAAGTCCCCTGACTCCAGGTGAAATTTTAAAAAAGATTTTATTTATTTACTTTTAGAAAGAAAAGGGAGAGAGAAAGAGATGGACAGAACCATCAACAGGCTGCCCCTCGCAGGCCCTCAACCAGGGACCTGGCTCTGGCCCATGACCCTGGCATATGCCCTGACCAGCAATCAAATATACGACCTTGCGGTTTGTGGGCTGACACCCAATCTCCTGAGCCCTACCAGTCAGGGCCAGGCTGAATTTTAAGCAGTACATTTATTTTCCGTATTATGTAAGAATATTGTTTTTAGAAAATCCATTTTTCCAAATGTTGTCCAATTAAAACCAGTATTTTTCAGAATGTTCCCTTTAAAATACTAGCATTAAATCATTGACAAAGTAAGATAAAATGGGGAAAGATATACAGGGGTGGGTATAAGTAGGTTTACAGTTGTTCATAATACAATAAATAAATATTACAAGAATAATTGCATATACTCAAAACTGTAAACCTACTTCTACACATGCTTAAACACAAATATTTACTAAAGGTGGTATTTCCCAGGGTTTTAATTTTTTTCTTTATACTGAATACCGTTTTCTTACTCACTAAAGACACTGTTCTTTAAATCAGACTGATTCAAATTAAACATTCCACTCTTGCCTGGAGGATCAAAGTCACTCAATTTACAACTATAATTTCTAAGTTGCATCAATTTACAACCAAAGTAGAGCTTCAAATAAGAAGACAAAACCCCACATTTATCTAAACTTTGTAGTTTCCAGGACACAAATCCCTGTCTACTTCACAGTTCGGACCTGATGCTGACCCCTCTCCACTTGGCCTGGTTTTGCTTTGAGCGTATCAAAATAGTGCTTCCTTTACATTTCACCTAAGCTCCACCCCTTTCTCAAATCTTAGAACTCTCTCTCTTTAGCTGAGATATCTGTTGGTTCCTCTGATATGCAACTTGCCTTGTAGTAAGATCCAACAAACATGACTTTATCACACTCAGGTTTGTCCTTGATGGTCTTTAGTTGATTAGGCTAAGGCAGATGACATAGTAATAAAATCCCAAAGATATTATTACCTGCATTAATAAGACAGCAGGCTCAATCAAATCCTGTGGAGAGAATACTGTAACATGAGGGAAAAAGGCAAATTAAAACACAGTACCCAGGACTTATAAAGAGGATACTAAACAGAAGAACAATATGTGTTTCGGCTACAAATTGGGCTTGGCTGCTTCCATGGATGTAATTCTGAGGACGAAAAAGACAAAATTAAATCTTTATTTTTTTATTTGTTAAGATTTTATTTACTATTTTTCAGAGAGAGAGGAAGGGAGAGAAGCAGACAGGGAGAGAGACATCCATATACGGTTGCCTTTCACCTGCCTCCAGCTGAAGACCTGGCTGGAGACCTGGCTTGCAACCTGCTCATGTGCCCTGGTTGGGAATCCAATCAGGGACTTTTGGGTTCACAGGCTGGTGCCTTATCCATGGTGCCACCAGCCAGGGCTTAAATCTTTAAATATACATTAAACTTTGGTATCCTAATCCTAAAATGGGACATTTTAAAATTCTATGAAATTATTAATTCACCTTCTATTATGTAGGCATTGGGTCTATGGCATTCCTCAGTAAATAAATTTGGCTAAAATAAAAGCTATTTCTATGCTATTTACAATTTTCATCTTTTCATTGTACTTATACTAAGATTCCAACAACAGAATATATGAGAAAACTACTATTTCAGTGTATAAGACCATGAGGTACGTAATGTAAGCTCCATGAAGATAGGATCATGTTTTTCTTATTTATTGCTATATCTAATACCTAGCACCGTGCCTAGAAACTGTATAAGCTCAAGTACTTGATCAAATGTTCTATTTGCCTCACTGATGACTTTCATTCTTGGCTAGATTATTCAAAAGGACTCATCCAATGCAGTAAGAAACTTCCCACTCTAAGAGTACTGCACCTTACATTCAGCAACCGAAGCTTGTTAACACATTGTTGACCAGGCATTGAGAAACCTTGTGTTTTCAAGCTCAAACTCTGTTGACCAATGATGAGTTAACTCATGTTAGCACTTACAAGTTTAAAAACTGAGAGTAATATAGGATTTTGTAAGTTTCCTTAATGATGTTTGATTGTATTTATTTTATTATAAAAATGATTTTCTAGATATTCTAGGTTTTATCACAAATTCAGTATTGCAAAAGTTTCAAATATGGCACACTGAGATGGTGAAGAATTTTTCAATGAATTACATGCAAACACTTTTTCTGATGGCTGAGTGGCTTTGAAGTATATAGCAGTGATGTGGAAGATATATTGGAAGATAGTTAGGAATCTGATATTAGACCCCCAAAATGGCAAAAAAGAAATGTGATAGAATCTGATAGTGAAAGTGATTTTGAGGAAGAGTGGACAGAAAATGGCATTACACTAACCTTGGAGGACTACACAAATATTTCTGATGTAACTGTTGAACTTAGTGATACATGGAGTATCTATCAGTGAAGTGATAGATTTACTTTTTTTTAAAAGATTTTATTTATTATTTCCAGAAAGAGGGGAAGGGAGGGAGGCAGAGAGGGAGAGAAACATCAGTGTATGGTTGCTTTTCATCTGCCTCCAGCTACAGACCTGGCTGGAGGCAGGTGAAAGGCAACCATACATGGGTCTTTTTCTCATTTCTTCCTCCCTCCCTTCCCCTCTTTCTAAAAATAATAATATCCTAAATAGATTAAAGAAAAAAAATCTTAAAAAATAAATTTAATTGTTTCTCAAACCAATTCTTACCACTGCCGAATGTAAAAACTTTATGAAACATCTGCTAAATTTCACCATGGATGGAAGTTACCATTAGTAATATGAAGAAGTTTCTCGGTTTATTGCTACTGATGGGACAAACAAAAAAATCACATGGGAAAGATTGTAGTAGTTATCCCTAGATAAAGCAATGATACTATATAGAATGCATATCAGCTTTAGAAAGTTTCATTTCAATACATGTATAAAGTATACTGAAGTTTCATTTAGATTGTTTCATTTTCACATTCAAATGTGAAAAAAATAGCTGGTGACATGGGATAGCTTTCATATAAAATTACCACAACAATTTGTTAACAGAAAGACTGAAAATCTAAAACTAAAATCCAGTTCCCTCATACACTGGCCTGGCCTCACAGGCTAATAATAAGTATTGAGGTTAACTCTAGTAAACAATGGAGAGAAATCTCGGCTTCCCTTACCACATGTCCTGTGTGGGGATTCTTATGAGCATATGGTGGTCCTCTGATATGATTCCACATCTGACCAGATGTCATAGCAAGCACAAAACACTAGGAAACAAAAAATAATAAAATACTCATATAACATGGTGCAGCCATGTCCACCTTGAATAAATTGATAGGTATATGAAAAGTGCATCTGCTCAAGTAATGCATGAAGAACATTTTTTTCCAGATAAATGATTTCTTAACTAAGGGTTATATTCCTCCATAAGGATCACAAGAATATATAATTTGGAAGAAAAACACCATTTTGAAATTATAAATAAGCTGATACGAGTTTTAAAATTGGATATTCAAAAGCCTTTTAGAAGAACATTTCCAAAAGAACTGCAGATTTTCTAGGGGTGACAGTGTATCATTTAGGCTGAAGTGAAGCTGGGGGTACCATCAGTTTCTCCAAGCTCTGGCCATCCTCATGAGATAATAAAGGAAATAAACTGACCTTAAGGCATAAAATAATAATAAAATCCTTTCCACAGGTAAGAAATAAACAGAACACTGCCTAACATTGCAATATTAGGTTTAGTCATATAATTTTCTTCTAAAATTCACTCACCAAAGCTGCAAAAGCCCATCCAGTTTTATTAAAGAGAAATTCCATATTGCTTCTTCGAAGATACACAAGCCCACCAATCACAGCTAAAAGCAATCCCAACATAAGGGGGCCAGCATAATTTGGTGGTCTTATTACTCGAATCTAATGGGAAAGAGAGAAAAGCGTTTTGAAGTATGAAATTGATTCCGATTATAGAGGTCAAAATAATTTGAAATGAAAGCAATCAAAATCAGTGTGGTTACTTTCAGTAAAATTTCTTTTCATTCTAATCAAGAATCTATAGCATATCTTAAAATGGGATAGAATAGGTACAATATTCTGTTTAAACACATCACAACACTTTTTTTAGATTAAGAACTATCTTCCAAGTACAACTAGATAGTCCATGGGCTTAATAAGGTCAAAAGACTGGTTTCAACGATGAATTCAATGAGAGAGGATGTTTAGTAATTTCACACTGTCATCAAGATGATTCTGTTAAATTCTACTTATGAAGGGGCTGCCCAACGATGACCACCTCAAAGATATGTGGACAAGCCCAATTAGGACCTCCCCAGAAAGATACCAAGTGGATAATGGTAAACCAACTTCCTACCAAGTAGGGACACTTACAGTGACATCAGTTCTGTCAGCAATCCACCGGGCGATCTGCTCAGCTGAAAACCCACGCACCTGCAACTCGTAGGTGTCACCCCTTTTGGGCTTCCCTTTGGCAGGAAAGTTGATGAAAGTTGGAGCTGAATTCATGTTTAGCTGAATAAAAAGTAGGCCGTGAAAACAGAAGTTATCGAGGAAAAACTCTTAACAGCAAAAATCATCTTGAAAATTAGGCATTTTGTAAAGATGGGGAAGTCCAGGCTTAGGTAGCGTAAGTGATTTGCCTAAGGGAAGTGCTAACTGGTGGAGCTGTGATTCCAACCCAAGGCTGCCTGTGACCTCAATTAGCACCCTTTACTGACCAAATATAAAACCCTAGCTCAGAAATCTCTATTTTACTCCTTTAGAATGGAAAAAATCTCCCATACTGCCAATATTTAAAAAAAGATTGATAGAGCCTGGACACATGGGACCCAGGGCACAGGACAAAGGTTAAGCTTTGAACGAGAAGAAGGAGCTTTTCCAGACACGAAGGAAGGGGGCAAAGACCAGTACCTAGCTCTATTAAGAACTTCAATACTACAATGGTGGCGTAATGATGGGTTCATGGTGTGATTTCAAAAGTTACGTGAGCCCTGGTTCACTGGACTGTGAACGGAGAGGTTGCCAGTCGATCCATGCCCAGCCAGGGTATGTGCCTGGGTTGCAGGGCGCACAAGAGTCAACCAATTGATGTTTCTCTCCCTCTCTTTCTCCCTACCTTCCTTTCTCTCTGAACATAAATAAACAAAATTTTGTTTTAGAAAGATTTTATTTACTATTTTTAGAGAGAGATGAAGGAAGAGATGGAGAGAGACATCCATGTATGGTTGCCTTTCACCTGCCTCCAGCTACGGACCTGGCTGGAGACCTGGCTTGCAACCTGGTTATGTGCCCTGGCTGGGGAATCGAACCAGTGACCTTTGCATTCACAGGCTGGCGCCTTATCCAATGTGCCACCAGCCAGGGCAACAAAATCTTTTTTACAAAAATTACTTGACGCATATTTGAGATCTTGCTTCCCAGCATATATTGTCAGTTTGGCTCAAACTTTTTCTTTAAAGTTACTTAATTGTCCAATAAAATTGGTTAAGTGGTAATTTTTATCATGTATAGCTACAATTTTATACATTTACATATAACGTAATTACTACCCAATTTTGCATTTAATGCATAGGTTAAGCATGGCCATTACATTTCATGTTAGGTCAAGTTTAGCTTTTATGTCACTAAGTACTCTAGATTTTACATAAGATGAGTCTTATTTAACTTCTTGTGCCCATTGAAAAAGATCTATTCCACTTTATCCATCGTTGACCTATTTCTCCTTAATAGAATAGACCAAAGATCTTACCATCTGAAATACATCAGAGCCTTCATCAAAATCCACCATAGCAAAAAATATCCTGTTGGTGAACGCACTGGAGTATCGCCAGGAGTTTGCCAGGATCTGGAATTCTTCATCTGCTTGCCTGGGTGCCATCAGATTTGTGGAGATAAAACATAAAACATTTTAAAAAGCAGTCTAGTTTGTCAGCAGGAAAACAGATCCAAATGTGAAACAGCAGTTTTTCCAATGGGGGTGGCAGAGCGGACAAGCAAGGCAGACTCTGCTGACAGGGTTAGAATCAGGGTGGCAGACTCTGTCATTGTTTTGGCATCAGAGAAGCCTTACCATGTGTTGGGGATTTCACCATTGTGCCTGCCTACACCTCATACCTTTTGCCCTTTCTTTTAAAAGATTTTTATTTACCATTTTTAGAGAGGGGAGAAGGGAGAGAGGCAGAGAGGGAGAGAGACATCAATGTGTGGTTGCCTTTC
Source organism: Noctilio leporinus (assembly GCA_004026585.1). Taxonomy (NCBI): domain Eukaryota; kingdom Metazoa; phylum Chordata; class Mammalia; order Chiroptera; family Noctilionidae; genus Noctilio; species Noctilio leporinus. The sequence goes on from PVIW01002235.1 coordinate 230,584, forward strand.
ACCTGCCTCCAGCTACGGACCTGGCTGGACACCTGGCTGGCAACCTGGTTATGTGCCCTGGCTGGGAATCGAACCAGTTACCATTGGGTTCCCAGGGGAGCACCTTATCCACTGAGCCACCAGCCAGGGCAGTATCCACTATTTTTAAAAAAGATTTTATTTATTGTTTTTAGAGAGAGGGGAATGGGGAGAGGGAAAGAGACATCAATGTATGGTTGTCTTTCACCTGCCTCCAGCTACAGAGCTGGCTAGAGACCTGGCTTGCAACCTGGTTATGTGCCCTGGCTGGGAACTGAACCAGCGACCTTTGGGTTTGCAGGCCTGCGCCTTATCCACTGTGCCAACAGCCAGGGCCCACTATTTTTAATTATCCATAGCATTTATTTGAAGAAAAACCAATCTTTATTCCTAAGATCAGAAACTGTAAGAAAAATAAAGTACCTAGGAATCAACTTAACTAAGAAGGTCAAAGACCTGTACTCAGAAAACTACAGAACAATGAAGAAAGAAATCAGGAAGACACAAATAAATGGAAGCATATACCATGTTCGTGGATGGGAAGAATTAACATCATTAAAATGTCCATACTACCCAATGCAATCTACAGATTCAATGCAATCCCAATTAAAATACCAATGACAGACTTCACAGAAATAGAAAAAATACTTCAAAAATTTATATGGAGCCAAAAATGCCCACGGATAGCCACCACAATCTTGAGAAAGAAGAACAAGGTAGGAGGAATCACAATCCTGGACTTCAAACAATACTACAAGGCTACTGTCATCAAAACAGCATGGTACTGGCATAAGAATAGACATACAGATCAATGGAACAGAATAGAGAGCCCAGAAATTAACCCAGGACTCTATGGTCAACTCATATTTGACAAAGGGGGAAGGAACATCCAATGGAATAAAAACAGTCTCTTCAACAAATGGTGTTGGGAGAAC